>JARHVA010005216.1:0-77500 GCA_037957365.1 Torreya grandis | reverse complement strand
AGTTGCAAGTCATATACTTGGTAGTTGTATATTACTTAGATTACATGATTTCATTGTTATGAGTTAGATGTAATGTATATTATTTATATTGTGATAATCTTGATTTGTCATTTTAGTAGTATTTTAAGATGTTTACATGTCATGATGTTATAGACTAACTACCTACTTTTCATGAGTTAGATGCAGGAGAAACTCATCCCTCAAATCATGATGGAAGGAAATCATCATTAGAGAGGGTAACATAGATAGAGATGTTGTAGGATGATAGAGGAATGGATAGAACCCTTCACACACCACATTAAATAGAACTCATTTTATGTATATTTTGAATGGTTAGCATTGTTATATTCTTTATGTTATCTGCATTTGGATAATCATTTATGCATATTAGTTATGTGTGTTATTTTAGTTTAATGCTTATGTAGAATTAATATTTTGTTATTGTTATAAGTAGATTGGATGAATAATGTTACTATGCATTATGTTATGTTATTATTGATTATTAATGTTTAAGGGAATGCAAATAAGTACAAATAGTACTAGATTACTATGGTATATAAACTAACTAAAATGTCTTTGTATTTTTTAAGCATTAGCTTGTTATCATATAATATTCGAGAATATCAGCATATGCCTTAATAGGTATAAATAATAAAAGATGAGGTTAATCTATAGAACACAGTGATAAAAATGAATACACTTTTATAATCAAATTCAAATAATAATGTATTATCATTTTTTCAATTTAAAAAGATATTATCAAATTTATTTGGGGCAAGTCATTATGGTTATTAAGATATCATTACTAAGTTATTTGAAGAAAAAAAGAAGGAATAAAATAAATAAAAACCATAATGATATAAAGTGTGTAAATATAGAAGTTTTAAAGACACAAAAAGGAAAAAAAAGAAATACAAGTTGTAAAGAAATCTCATGAAAATAAAACACAAAAAGAGATTAAATAAATGGTATGACAATGCACATTAATGGAGATTTGGGACAATGTAGTAGAGCGTGTTGAAGGAGTGGAAGGTCAAGATGACACTAATAACTAGATAAAGGAAGGGAATTCCTACATCTTCATTCATAGAAGACATGTATACATTTCTAAACAAAACCACATTTGATGCAACTTCTACCCTTAATGCCCTAAAGGAAATGTTGGTAGATTTCTCATGTCAAATATGAAAACTTATTTCCATTATAATACAATTTTATGCTAGATTTTGCACTTTCTATTTTGGTATCCTATTGTAATAGTATTTTCCTAAATCATGATTCCTCGTATGTAAAAATCAAAGGTCTTTAATCTTCCATAGTCCACACATTTATAGGTAAAATAATTGGTACTAATTAATGGATATAAAGCTCTTCTTGACATTTTATGATTTCGGTGATCTTGGTCTATATTCTATAGGCACACTACTAACCATGCCAAGTTCTACCAAATTGTGGTATCAAGAACTTGGGAAAATTTGGGATCTTTAATTTTTTTATTATTCATCAAATAATTCCCTTAAGTCATTCATCTTGTACCCTTTATTTCAAAATGAATTGAACTATGGAATGCTTTTGAAATAATATATGGGGATATAATTTGGATGTATCATTACACCAGGTTTAATTTGCAATGGGAATGAAGCAATTAGTGATTTCAACTCCCATTGGGTTATTTCAATGTTGGATTTTAGGAATCTCTTCTTAGAAACCCTAGCTTTAGGAATTTATAATTTATAGTAAGAAGTAGGAAGTCTAGGGTCAAGCCTGTTTCCATGAATTTATTGTGTTTTTCTTAGTGTTTAAAGATAAGAAACTAGTTACGGGTGTGACAGGAATACCTATTTGTTCATGCACTCATTGAAGTCCAAACGGTTGTGAAGAAATCATTTTTGGTTTAGGAGGATGACATTTTGAAGATTGTTGATGAAGATGGATTACAATTTCAGCAAATTTTCATTGCTTTGAGATCCTCTCCTCCAAAATGAGTCACTTCCTTGATATGCAACCAAAAATTTAAATATGAATGCCTCCAACCAAAGACTCTTCAAAATGGGTAAAAGGGGGGTCATATGTATAACATTTCATGCTAAGAAACATGATAAAGGGTGGAATAGTGGAAATGTGGTGCCATTTTATAAGTGGGTGCATAAGTGGATGAAGGGTATAAGGGTGGTGGGATTCCCACTTCACAAAGTGTGTCTTCCACTTTGCTAATGTGCCTCCCACCTTGCACTTGTGTCCAATTTTAGTGGAAATAATGCCAATGGACACAAATGAGTCCAAAAGACTTTCCACAACCCTCTTTTATCTTTTTCTAAGCACTTAAGAAGGTTCCCCATGAACTTTGGCATAATTTTCCACATGGGTGGGTAAATGAGTTAAGAGGTAAGGGTGGTGGGATTCTCACTTTTCTAATGGGTCTCCCATTTGGCTGGTGTGTCTCCCACCTTGCTAATGGGTCCAAAATGGATGGATAATGCACATTTATCTTTTAAAAAGTGATAAACAAGTGGGAAGTCAATTTTAAACACCATTTTGATGCATGAAAACAAAACATGATGTTGGTTATTGGCCCCATAAGGAGAAATTCACTATAATTTGGAAGGGGCCCTTATGATACTTAAGGATGTCATTAGGCACCTTAGATAAGGGTCCCAAGTGGGGTATGATGTCCCACTTCAAGCCACCTCACCTCCAAGCCATGTCACTTGCCATATCATTACTAAGTCACTTTCCATGTCCCCTGCCATGTCACCATGAATAGTGGCATGTCATGTCATCATGAATAGTGCTAGTGACTAGTACTTTTATATAGTGACTTAGAATAGTATTTTCAAATAGTACTTTTAGAATAGTACTTTTGAATATTGTTTTAGAATAGTGACTTGGTTAGGTTAAGAGGGGTTGGGTTAAGGGTTAGAAGGTTTAGGTGGTCCCTAGGGTAGGCTTGAGGCATTCAAACATCTAGAACTGATTACGCATAGTTTTTTAATGTCTACATTTTACCCCTTTTTGTTATGTGGATTTGAATTGAAAAGCTACAAAATAAAAATGGATTATTGGTAAAAGGTTAGGTTACCTTGAGTATGGGAGGAGGTGTTCCCCCTAAAATTGAGAGTTGATGAGGTGAAGCAGAATTGGGTGTGGGTTTGATAAGTGGTTAGTGGTGAGTCACTAGGTTATGATAAAAAGGGTTAGGCATTTGAAATGCAAACATGTGCACAAAATGAAATGAAGTGTGACAGCCAAGATCACACATATAATACGGATTTAAATATTGGTTAAAAAATAAGGGTCAAAGGCTAAGAGATAAGTGACCAATGTACCACATGACCACAATTGTGACTAGGTACACCTAGTAGTCTTCTAGACAAGGTTAGTGTTTTCATCGGTATCCAAGGTAGGAAGTGCTCCCATGGAAAAACATAAATGGTATATTTTTTAAATGTTGGTTCAAATTCAAATGTTCAACATGAAAAAAATGATCAGTGCAGTCAAAAGGACCAAGGCAAGTTTGCCATAAAATATGTGAATATTTTGGGTCAAAAATAGCCAACATCTAAGTGGACGTGGTCGAATGTTTGGTTGTTTGGGTAAGGTTTGTTGGCAAGGATTTTAGGTAGGGGTTGGTAAAACTAACTCCATATGCACTAAGAAAGTAGACACTTCCTACATAGTTCCACGAATGTGATATCCAATATGAACTTTAGGCCAAATATAGTTCTTCCTAGTAGTGACAAATGACTAGGGTGGAGAAGGGTAGTTAGGTTTTCTTTAGGTGGGTTGGTTGGGTTGGTAAGGTAGAGAGGGTAAGAGTTTAGGTAGGAGGTGGTCAAACTAACTCCATATGCACTAGGCAAGTGGATGTTGCCTACATAATTATATGGATGGGATATCCAACAAAAACGTTAGGCCAAATTTAGTTCTTCTTAGTGTTGGTTAGTGGTGTACAAATGGATTTCTCCAATTGGATGTACAACATGGTTTAGGTTAGGTTGAAGGTATATATAAAAAGGGAAGCTCTAAAGGATGGAGAAGGTGACAAAAAGGGTAGAAGAAAGGTTGGGCACTAAATCACAAAAAAGTGTGCAAATTGAAACACAAGGTGCAATAGCCAAGATCACGCAAAGACAAGGTTTCCATAATTGATAAGAATAAAGGTCAATGATAAGGGACAAGTGACTAGTGTACCATGTAACCATAATTATGGTTGGGTACACCTGTTAGTATCCTAGATAGGGTCAGTGTTTTTTGGGGTATCTAAATTTAGAAGTTCTCTCATGGAAAACACAAGTGGGATAAATAAGCGTGAGGCAGTGTAAATTAAAAAATGGTCAAAATGGAAATGTTATCACTATGGTCAAAACACCAAGAAAAAGTTATCTCAGAATGCACATAAATTGGGCCTAAACAGACAAATAGAGAGGTGACAAGGTGGTTAGAGTGGGTAAACTTGTTTTATAATATGGTTAGTTTTTTAGGGTTAATGCTTATGATAGGATGCATATATAGATTATGGTTGATGTTTCATGTTATGGTTGGTAATTTTTTTCCTTTTTGGTCAATGTTATTTTTGGTAAAAAAAAATGGCATTCAAATGAGTTACCCCAATTTGATATACCATGTGGTTTGGTTTGGTCAAAGGTTTGGGGAGAAAAGTAATTTCAAAGGTTGGAGAAGGTGACTACCAAATAGGGTCACTGATTGGTTTGGTTTGATGTGTTGGTTTCAATGACTCACAAGGGGGAAAACACATCTTCCTAAGTGGTCATGAAAGTATAAGGAGAAGGTTAAAACACTCCAATTAATAAAGACCATGATGGCAAGATGGGTGGGCTTAGGAATATAAACCCCGATCATGTTTTTGTTTTGTTTTTCATTTGATGGTTAAGAAAGGTAGCTTGATCACATGGTGTCAAGTAACCTAAAGAATCCATTGATTTGTGGAAGACACAAAGGGATATACATGATAGGTAATATGAAGGGAAATGGGTAATATGTAGGGCAACCTTATGTGGGGATGGCTTGCCCCTTCTATAGGTAACCTAAGAACCATGATAGACAAGTCCATGTCATATGATAGTGTAGAATGATCAATGCAAGAAGTCTACATGTGAAAGTCGATTATGGCTTCCACTTTATTATGCTGCTTGAGAGCCACTTAAAAATTTTAAGATTTTTTGTGCTTTTGTTTTGATTTTGATAATGGATCATTTGTTATATTGTTGTATATGAGAAGATGATCAATGTGGGAAGCTTATAATAAATTTATATGCTTTGAAAAATATGCTTTACTTAGCCATCTTTCAAGGGAGTGGTCTAAGTTTATGTGCTTTTTTTATTTTTGTAGTTGTCTTTCAAGGAGTAGTCTACATTTTTTTTAAGAAATTTTTATTTTTTAGGCACCTATCCTTCAAAGGAGTAGTCTATATGTTGACCCAAGGGATATTTGGGTATCCAATTTTTTTAATTTTCTATGTTAGACATGGACTATCTATACAAGCCTAAGGTTTACCTTTATGAAGGCAAAACCATAGCACAAGGAGGTTAATAATAGGTGAAAGAGGTGGTTTAAGTGACAAATGACCATGGGATTCCATCTGTTTAGAGATGACAAGTATCCATGATAACAATGTCATTGGTAGAGCGATGATACATATGCTTAAGATTAGGCTATAATTGTGATGGATAATTGCATGGTTCTATTTTTAATTGATTGTAATTAAAATTAAGGGGATGAAGGTGATTGAAATTAAGGGATGAGCTTAAGCTAGACACAAGATGATAAGGAACCTAGTTTAACCAAAGAACATGTCTACAAATTCAAAAGCATTTAAGGAGGTTAAGGTTTTGATATGTCGTAGATCCATGTTTACATAAATGGTTGATGTCCAATAGGATAGTAATTATCCATAGATACTTTCTAACACTTGATTAGACATGGAAAATATTTGGTTTGTAAAAAAAGGTTAGGTTGGTTACGCTGATATAGAAGGGTAATCTCTGATGGTTTGAGGGGAGAAGGTGAATCCCAAATAAGTTGGGTAGTGTCCAAATGGGTTGCTCCAATTTGGTAAACCACTTGGTTTATGTTGGGTTGATGGAGAATGTACCTAAAATGGATACTTTAGGTTTTGGTGAAGGTGATGGTGAGGGTGTTTGGGTTTAGTTGCTCATAAAATAGTGATGGCATGGTCATTGATCGATGAATAGTCACCATAATGATCCCACACTCATTAGGATGAGAAAACAAGGATGGAAAAGGTAGGATAAATAAGTTTTTGACACAATGTTAAGTACCACAAATATCCTTCAATAGAGCTAAGCCAAAGAAAAGGTGCCTTCATCAAGAGGATACAAATTCTATAATTATGTGAGGGTATAAGCATAGTGATAACATTTATCGCTATGAGCCGAGTTTTAGTAGATGGGCATCTATCAAAATCTACATAGTCTCTGTGGCAAAATTTCATCATTGCTATGAGCCACATTTTATGCATAGTAACGAAGTGACAACTTTTAAAGATTATCTTTGAAGGTTTAGCAAATTCCACATGGTATAAAAGTGGTAGCATGGTGAGCGATAGAGGATTGGGAAAAACAAAGATATTAGTGTGATGATGGTTAAAATATAGTATGATATGTTGTTATCTTGAGCATTATCAGTAATATGATAGAGTGGGTGTTGTGATGGAATTTTGATTGGTGATACTCTCATAATATGGAATGCTTATCTAGTACATGAAATTACTAACTATTTATGCCATTAGGGTGATGATATAAGGTACCCTTTAGTTGTAGCATTATTATGTGATTTATGGTTTTTATTTGGCTTCATAGTATAACTTTGGCTAAAATTAAGTTGTGGTAAATGCATCATGTCTATACACCATGGTTATCAGAGAAATATGTTCTCATTAATATGTGATAGTAATGAATGCTTATTAGTTGTAAGGTCATTTTAGTGGGCTTACTTCTATTATTTAAGGAATGAAGTAAGCTAGATTAATGTTCTATGCTTATGGATCCTCACTTTGGATTATGGATTATTCTATTAATAGTGTCTTAGTGTTTTAGATATATGACATGTTTTTATTAAAGTTTTATAACTCTAATGTTACAATGCAAATCTTGTTTAATTAAATCTGACCAATTTATCATTAATTCTTTTTGGAGAATACATAGTCACTAGTTACAGTAGATAAACATACTAAAAGTTATAAGGCATACCTTGCCAATGAAATTCACATTATACCTTGTGATGTGATCGTTAATATATGAATAACCCATGTGATTGGTAAATAAACATATGAGGTTAAGAAAAAATTAAGTGATGGAAACATATAAGTTAACACATGGCTATTTGAATAACTAATCCATCTTGGTAATGCAATACTAAGTTATAATCTCCCTTAAGGATCAGTCAAGCTAATGCTTGAGAGTAAGTCTATAATGAAAATTTACATGGTATTATATGGGCTAATTTTAGTTGGCATGAATTATTATGTTTTCACCATAACAGGTTATATTAACTAATTGATAATTAAATAATATCGAGGTGTGAGACCCTATGGATGGCTCATGGGTGGTGATCCCACAACATGATTAGTGATCTTGTAGCATGTGGAATAACTATTTTTCCACTGTCAAAGGTATGATTTTTCAATGGGATACTCATGTGTGTGATGTTACCTTCCTAGATTCAATCATATAGTAATTCATCCAATATATTAAGAATAATTATTCCTTCTTGAATCTATATCCAGTAGGTGTGACCTTATTCTATTATTGGAATGAAGGTGGAATATTTGCATGAAGGACTTAGGATCATATTTTAGTGATCGATGGGGGTAGGACAAGGAATTTTCCTCACTTGGATATTTTCCCAAGGTTTCATGACTCTTATTCTTATGCCATGTTGGCTCTAACAAGGGATTAGATATATTAACCTACTAATCTTATGGAATGATAAGACTAGCCAGGCAAATTAGTAGGATGGAAATTATGTATTTGGTATCTTAGAACTATGTGCTAGAGTATTAAATTTATAGTATATCCTATTTGCTTACAAATCATTGGCTAGCTAGACATTCCTAGATGTGGTCAATTCCCTCTTGGATGTTTATAGCTTTTCCTTGTTAGGCATTTGGGATGTTGGATGGGTACTTGGTATTTTTTGTAGAGTTATGTCGATGCATTGCACTATAATTTTTTTATACATTAGGACTATTTTGATATTCCATTGTGTAATTTATTATATAAATTCAAAAAAAATATTGGGGGTTGTTTCATGAAGTGGATATGGATACAGAAGACATACCAGAAGAAATGGTTATATAAATCCTTCACAAAGACCCTTATAAATTCCATCATAGTATGATGTTAGTATGTAAAATATGAAACTGTCTAGTAAAGAGACATAATTTTTATAAATAAAGTATCAAACATGAGATGATGCAAGAGTATATATGCATGGTTGAAACATAATATAAGGAAAACTAGGAATGAGAGAATGTGGTAACATTGTACAACACTATAGAAAACAAATGGCAAGTCTTCCCTCCCATGCCTCATTTATATGAATTTTCATTCCATTCTCATTACATTGATTTCAATAACAAAATAATTTTAATAGATATAATGAGGTGAGATAAAGGGGTGGGTCAGAGGAGGGGCACTGTTATGATTTATAACTTTTCCAATTCAACCTAGAAGAATGACATGAACATGCCTACTTTTCCATTTAGTTTTACATGTGCAACTCATGGTAGAAAAATTACACAGGTGTAGGAACTAAAATGAGAGAATTGGAAGTGGGTACTATAAATATTTTAAAGGTAAATGAAAATAAATGGTAGCATCTTCCTTGTATACCCAGTAAGAGGGGGTGGTGTGGCAGGGTTTTTATCCATGGATTTTTTGTGTTTTTACTCAAATTTATGAAAGTGCATAGCTATTTGATAAAAAAAAAAGCTATGGATAACCTTGGAGAATATGTGGACATGTACATGGTACCCATTATCTTTGGTATCTGGGGATCAATGTTTACATTCCTTACAAGAAATGGGAATTATGAAATATGATGAGGAGAATGGTCATGATTGTGGATGGAGCCTATTGGAAGCTCTTCCTAGGCAACTAAAATTTATTAGAGGTAGTTTTGATGAAAGGAAATAAAATACTTGGTTATTAAAAAATTATTAGGTGCATTTATTTATTTTATGTTGCATGAAAATGGTAACATGTGCCCTAGATATCTAGCTAACTGGAGTTAAAGTGGAAAAATAATAAAGGTAGGTTTATTGTGTAAATTAAAATACTAATTGATAATTATAATTATTAAATCAGTGGTAAATGAATGAATATGTATTTATATTATAATATATTGGTCAATGATTATGCATATAATTATACCTTGCTTACTTAGATAAGTAAGATCATGGTTCATATATGTGTTTGTTGTGCATAGTCACACATATAATTGATATGATTCTCGCATCCATGATAATATTAACATAAATCCCATAATTTATCCTTGATATGTGATGTGTGACTCTTAATTTTAGATCATGCTTATTATAGTGCTTATATTTAACCTTGTAATGGTGCAACATGATGACTTAACCCTTAGTATCTTCTTAATCTGATAATGATTGAAATTAATAAATCACCTTGCTAAAATTTATTTTTTAGCCTTTGATGCTTTAGTTTATTGCACATTTCTATGATTATGTTGAGATGTCATTATTGTATTCTGATAAGATTTACTTTTAACTATAGAATCCTTGGAACATACTTCTTTGAGTAAAGGTTTTGAAACAATTCCTCTTATAAGCTTATATGTAAATGAATTTCATTAAAAAGTGAATCTTAATGAAAAATTTTAATTATTTTCATAAATTTTATCTCAATATTTTTATTTTATGCTAAAATCAATAAATGACCTCTGCTTATTAACAAAATTTCATGTTTCGTAAGGGGAATTCTCTTTAGGGTTAGATAAATATAACCACATTTTATGTGAAAATTGAGAAAAACTTGTAAGCCATGGGAAAGGGTTATTGAAATTACCTTTTCAAAGATTAATTTTGGCCTAATTTAGATAATTGAACTCCAAAACATAAATTTAGAATACAAAATATATAAAAATATCAATTTTCATTTAAGGTGTAGGAAACAATTGTGTAATTTTGACCTCTAAAATTTTATGATCCTTATTTTCACATTGTAGATGATGTTATTATAAGGGAAGGGGGATATGATTCCCTCTTATTTTGCAATGGCATTCCATGAAATATTGGCCTAACCCGGGGTCTTCATTGGCCCTTGTGCACATAGTGCAAATTTAAAAAAACTCTGACTCCCTCTGTTTACTACACATTATGGCCCTTTTGTGGTAGTTTCATCATAATAATCGTTTGAATATGTGTTCCATCCTAATTTCCTCATTAATGAAACTTACATGATTATCCATGGATATTTATAGTTGATAACTTGATTTGATTATCAATAACTAAGTTGTAAGTCATATACTTTTATGGGGTAGTTGTATATTGGTTAGATTACATGATTTCATTGTTATGAGTTAGATGTAATGTATATTCCTTATATCATGATCATGTTGATTTGTCATTTCAGTAGCATTTTATGATGTATACATGTCATGATGTTAAAGACTAATTACCTCCTTGTCGTGAGTTAGATACAAGAGAGATTCATCCCTTAGAGCATGATGGAGGGAGAGCTTTATGAGAGAGGGTGACATAGATGGAGATTTTGGGGGATGATAGAGGAATGACTAGAACCCTAAACACACCATATTAAATAACACTCATGTTATGCATAGTTTGAATGATTAGCATTGGTACATTCTTTATGTTATTTGCATTTGGATAATCATTTATGCATATTAATTGTGTGTGCTAGTTCAGTTTAATGCTTATGTAGAATTAATATTTTGTGTTTATTATAAGTATATTGGATGAATAATGTTACTATGCATTATGTTATTTTATACCTGATTATTAATGTTTGATGGAACATAAATACATATGAATAGTAATGGATTACTATGGTATATAGACTAACTATAATGTCTTTTTAGTTTTTAAACATTAGCTTGTTATCATATGATATTTGAGAATATCAACATATGCCTTCATTTCAATTTTAAAAATATTATGAACTTTATTTGGGCTGAGTCATTATGGTTATTAAGATATCATTATTAAGTTATTTGAAAAAAAAGGGAATAAATAAAATAAAAATAAATAAAAACCATAATGATATAAAGTGTGGAAATTTAGAAGTTTTGAAAAAAACAAAAAGGAAAAAAAAAGACAAGTTTTAAAGAAATATCAGGCCCAAAAAACAAAAAAGAAGATTAAAGAAAGGGTATGATAACACACACTAAGGGATATTTGGGATAAGGCATTTTAGTGTGTTGAAGGAGTGGAAAGTTAGGATGACACCTGGAACTAGAGAAAGGAAGGGCATTCCTACATCTTGATTCATCGAAGATGTGTAGACATTTCTAAATAAAACCACATCTGATTCAACTTTTGGCCTCAATACCCTCAAGGAAATGTTGGTAGATTTCTCAGGTCAAATATCAAAACTTATTTCCATTATGATACAATTTCATGCTAGATTTTGCACTTTCTATTTTGGGATCCTTTTGTAATAGTATTTTTTTGAATCATGATTCATCATATGTAAAAATCAAAGGTATTTAAGCTTCCATAGTCCATACATTTATAGATAAAAGAAATATTACTAATTAATGGATAGAAAGTTCCTCTTAACATTTTCAAATTTTGGTGCTATTGGTCTATACTCTATAGGCACACTACCAACCATGCCAAGTTCTATTGAATTGTGGTGTCAAGCACTTGAGAAAATTTGGGCTCTTTAATTCTGTTATTATATGTCAAATAATTCCCTTAAGTCATTCATATTGTGTCATTTATTTCAAGATGAATTGAACTATGAAATGCTTTAGAAATAATACATGGGGATATAATTCAGATGTATCATTAAACTAGGTTTAATTTTCAATGGGAATGAAGAGATTAGTGAGTTAAACTCCCATTGGGTTATTTCAATGTTGGATTTTAGGAATCTCTTCTTAGAAACCCTATATTTAGAAATTTATAGTTTATAATAAGAAGTAGGAAGTTTAGGTTTAGGCCTGTTTATATGAATTTCTTGTTTTTTTTCTTAGTGTTTGAAGATAAGAAACTAGTTAAATGTGTGGTAGAAATACCTATTTATTCATGTGCTCATTGAAGTCCAGACAGTTGTGAATACACCCTCTTTGGCTTGGGAGGATGACCTCTTGAAGATGGTTGATGAAGATAAGTGGATGAAGATGTTGTTGAAGATGGCTTGCAATTTTGATAGAGTTTCATTGCTTTAATATCCTCTCCTTCAAGATGAGTGACCTCTTTGATATGTGACCAAAACTTACAAGATGAATGTCTCCAACCAAAGACTCTCTAAAATGGGTGAAAGGGGGGTCATATTTATAGAATTTCATGCCAAGAAACATGACAAAGGGTGGAATAGTGGAAATGTGGCCCCATTTTCCAAGTGGGTGCATAAGTGGATGAAGGGGATAAGGGTGGTGGGATTTCCACTTGACAAGGTGTGTCTTCCACTTTGCTAATGTGCCTCCCACCTTACACATGTGTATAAATTTAGTGGAGATAATTTCCATGGACCCAAATGAGTCCAAAAGACTTTCTACCACCCTCTTTTATCTTTTGCTAAGCACCTAAGAAGGCGCCCCTTGAACTTTGGCACCATTTTCCCACTTTGATAATGGGTCTCCCATTTGGTTGGTGTGTCTCCCACCTTGATAATAGGTCCAAAATAGGTGGAGATAATTCCCATTTGTATTTTCCAAAGCACTAAACAAGTGAGAACTCCATTTTAGACACCATTTTGATGTATGAAAATAAAATATGATGTTGGTTAATGGCCCCATAAGGCAAAATTTTCCATACTTTGGAGGGGCCTCTTATGATGATTAAAGATGTCATTAGGCAATTTGGATAAGGGTCCCAAGTGGAGTATGATGTCCCACTTCAAGACACATCACTTCTAATCCATGTCACTTACCATATAATTCACCACATCATTGCTGAGTCACTTGCCATGTCACCTACCATGTCACCATGAATAGTGGCATGCCACATCATCATGAATAGTGCAAATGAATAGTAATTTTGAATAGTGACTTGGAATAGTATTTTCAAATAGTAATTTTAAAATAGTAATTTTGAATAGTGTTTCATAATAGTGACTTGGTTAGGTTAAGAGGGGTTGGGTTAAGGGTCAAAAGGTTTAGGTGGTCCCTAGGATGGGCCTAAGGCATTCAGACATCTAGAACTTCTTGAGCGTAGTTTTTTAGTGTCTACATTTTTCCCATTTTTGTTATGTGGATTTGAATTTACAAGTTGCAAAACAAAAATTAATTGTTTGTTGAAGGTTAGGTTGCCTTGAGTATGGGAGGAGGTTGTCCCCCTCAAATTGGGAGCTGATGATGTAAAGTAGAATTGGGTGTGGGTTTGATAAGTGGTTGGTAGTGATTCACTAGGTTATGAAAACAAGGGTTGGACATTTGAAACATAAACATGTGAAAAAAATGTGACAAAGTCTGATAGCCAAGATCACACATAGACAAAGGATGCTAATATTGGTAAAAAATAAGGGTCAAAGGCTAAGAGATAAGTGACCCATGTACCATGTGATCACAACTATGACTGGGTACACCTGGTAGCCTCTTAGACAAGGCCAGTGTTTTTATGGGTATCTAAGGTAGGAATTGATCCCATGGAAAAACACAAATGGTCTATTTGTGAAAGCCTAGTTTAAAGTCAAATTTTTAACATAGAAAAAATGGTTGGTGCAGTAAAAAGACCAAGGTAAGTTCATCACAAAATATACAAATAGTTTGGGTCAGAAATGACCAACACCAAAGTGGATGTGATCAAATGTTTTGGTAAAGTTGGTTGGAAAGGGTTGTAGGTAGGGGTTGGTTGAGCTGAATCCATATGAACTAGGCAAGTAGATGTTGCCTACATAGTTCTATGGATTTGATATCCAATAAGAACTTCAGTCCAAATGTATTTCTTCCTAGTAGTGACAAATGAATAGGGTGGAGAAGGGTAGTTAGGTTTTATTTAGGTGGGTTGGTTGGGTTGGTAAGGTGGAGAGGGTAAGAGTTTAGGTAGGGGTGGTTGAGATAACTCCATATGCACTAGGAAAGTAGACAATGCCTACATAGTTTTATGGATGGGATATTCAATAAAAACTTTAGGCCAAATGTAGTTCTTCCTAGTGTTGGTTATTGGTGTACAAATGGATTACCCCAATTGGATGTACCATGTGGTTTAGGTTGGGTTGAAGGTTTACAAAAAAAGGGAAGATCCAAAGGATGGAGAAGGTGATGACAAGGGTAGAAGAAAGTTTGGGCACTAAAGCACAATCAAGTGTAAAAAAAGGGGTGATAGCTAAGAACACACAAAGACAAGGTTACCATGATTGATAAAAATAAAGGTCAGTGATAAGAGACAAGTGAACAGTGTATCACATAATTGTAATTACAATTGGCTACAACTATTAGTATCCTAGATAGGGTTAGTGTTTTTGTGGGTATCTAAATTCAGAAGTGCTCTTGTAGAAAAAATAAGTGGGCCAAGTAAGTGTGAGGTGGCTATTGACGCTGTGGATTGCACCCTTGACAAAAGGCTGAGCTTTTGTCTTCCACGTAGCACAATGGAGAATCCCCTCTTACCTATGGCTCTAGCAAAATTGAGGGGAGAATCTGTAGATAAGGGCTAGCTCCCTTTGATTCATCTCTAAGATATTTCACTACTATTGCTAATATATAAAAAGGGGGTGGAAAGAGAGAAGGATACTAAAAACAAAAACTAACCTAAGAAGGTGATGTACCAAACAAGTTGATCTAATTAGTTACTCACACTTCAGACCAGAAGAGGGTAGACATACACTTTATCTGATGAAAATAATAGACTATAGGGAGATTTAATAGGGAGGCTTAATGAAGACACATAGAAAATGAACTTACCATAGGCTCTGTAGAAAACACACTATCTAATAACCCTTTTCTATCTCTGCACTCTAGATGCAACACTTCCTGTTAACCTGTAGAATTGGTACTCTAGTTACACCAGGTGTGTTGGTGTCAACTTGTGAAAGCATCAAGATAAAATGACTAAACATAAGGTTAATATGTAGACACACTCATAGATATAACTAGTCAAATAGAGGTAAAACACATTCTTATTGATTCAAGGTGAAATTTTGGGAGGGCTTCACCTTAAAAAATGAGAGGTCCATCTTTTCTCAAATGAGAGTTTACAATATATAGAGAAGAGAAATCAATGGCACCTTTTTCGAAAAGTGGCCCATGCTACATTTAATTAATTAGGAAGAGGAAGTCCAGTGAAGGAAGCCATGCTGCAGCAGTCCAAGTCTTGACTTTGACATTTAAATTATATTAAACATCATTGTGAAAGCATGGATTGTGCCTTTCTATTTGCAAAATAAGACTACTTCTTAAAGAGGTTCACATGGTTATCTACTCATTAATGCCTAAATGAATAAAAATAGCCCATGCCTTTCACTATTTGTACTCCTTGATGACCATTTCATAAGGACTGTTCCAACCACTAGCATAACTCCTCTGCTGATGTCTCTTTTGCCACATGGGCTATTCTATTTGTGCCTATGCTTGGCTCTTCATACTCTTTTCTCAATAGGTTACTGAGTTTATTCTTGGCTTTTGTCTTTTTTGAGATTTTGTCTTTTCTTGGCTCTTTCAGCCATTGGGGCTATCTTTTGTCATTTTTGGCCCTTTCTAGCAATCTGAGCTCTCGGGGCTATCTTCTCAGTGGATCACTGAGTTTCTATGCATGGGCCCATCCTTAAGAATTTCAATATCAATGGCTATCTTAACACCATAAATTTTATGTTCATGTGCCTGTCACCATTTGAATTCCAACGACTACTCCATTATCCAATATTTGACATCCACAGGGACTTCACTAGACGTTTGAATTCCAACAGCTAGTTTATGATGCTGAATTTGACATCTTCAAGCCATAACCCCTTTGGCAATTTCTTTGAATTTATACAATCCCATCAGCCTTTTGTATTCATTTGGATCTTTGCAATTGAACCCTCCCAAATGGAAAGTGTCCCTTTGGGGCTTTGAAAAGGTCCCCTTCTTGGCAATTGAGAGTCCCCTGTAAGGGCACTTGCCCTTTGGGCTCCTTCGGGCTACCTTGGCTTCTTAATTCCTTCAAAAAAATGTCTGAAGGAATTCCTTTAGACATTTTTCCCAAAGGAAATCTTTCCGAAGGGGTAATTTTTCATTTGGCTCCTTGCCTTGTGAATTTCTTCGGACAAAATGTCTAAAATAATTCCTTTGGGTACTTTATCGAAAAGAATTCATATTAACCTCTATTAGATTTCCTTTGGATTTATTCTTCAAACAAAAGTCTGAAGGAAATCCTTCCTTTTGCCTTAGTCTTTTCTCTAAAGAAAACCTTACCTTTTGGCCCTCTTCTTTGGTCCCTTTGTAAGTGTTTTCTACCCTTTATAAGGGCATTTAGGCCCCAAGTTGCCCTTTAGACCTTGTTGAAAGGCCCAATTGGTCATTTTCCTACCCTTCATAAGGGCACTTTGTCTTTGGAGCCTTGTAAAATGACTTACGTGCTTTGACTTGGCCTATGCTTTGCCAAAAGGCTTGTGTAGACTGACTGCTTGAAATGGGAAAAAACCTATGGATCAACACAAGATATATACAAGGCTCAACTCATTTGGCTTAGAAAATAGGCCTATTATAAAAAGGGAAAAACAAAGTAGCACAAGGGTCAAAACATGACTGACTTCTCAAGATAGTGGGGAAGGAAAAGAGACTAATTTTTTTGCTTACAGGGTCAAAAATATTCAACAAATTTAGCGATCCCTAGGGGAAGCATGCCTGTTATGATAAAGAAGACTAGTAGCCTCAAAGTCCATTGGGAAAAGAGTCAAAACACATCCTAAAAGGTTGATAATGGCCTTGAGATATCTAAGAATCAATCATAAAGCTTTTACCCCAAAAGGGAAACAAAACACACACAAGGTTAAGAAAACTACTAACATGTGCAAAAGCACTTAGGGAAAACAAGGAAAATATATACATGATGGGGGAAGGCTCAGTGATAGTGCTTAAGATATATCCCATTAACTGGGATATGCATTTATTCACCATCCAACTTGGAGAGTTGGAATGCATTATGCTACTTGCACTAAGTGATGACATATGAACCACTCCATAGGGCATCAAACTTTGTGTTCTTTCTAGGCTTAGCTTAGTCCTCATCCCATTTTAAGATGATGTTTCCTTCAGAGAAACCTTTTGACAAGGATTTCTTGTCAAAGTGATTCTTCATTTACCACTGATGGCTAGTCATAGAAGCCATAACTTAGTCCCTTGTCTCCTAAAGTTCTATCAATTCACACAACCTAACCTCCATGCTATTGCCTTCTTCTAATTGTAGCTGGTGATCAAAATCCAAAGCTAGAAATTAAAGTGAAATAGGAAGTCTAGCTTACCTTCCATACACTAGCATGTATGGTGAATTACCAGCTGCCCTCTTTGGAGTAACCATGTCTGCCCACAAGGTTGTTTTCAACTTGGCATGCCAAGTTCTCTAATTCTCCTCCATTTTCCTAATAATTTTGATCATATTCTTGTTGGTAGACTCAGCCAACACATTTTCTTATGGGTGGTAGTTGGAAGAAGTGCTAATGTAAATGCCATATCCCAATACCCACTCACTCATTCTAGTTCCCAAGAAAGCCAATGCATTGTCTGAGATGATGGTATCTGGGACTCCAAACCTTATCACTAGGCCTTCATAAAAATCTAGGACTACACTTTTGTTGGCCTCCTTCAAAGCAACAACTTCTACCCATCTCATGAAGTAGTCTGTAGCAGTCAAAACCCATTTGTGGCTAGCACTAGAAGGAGGGTTAATCATCCCTATGAAGTCAAGGCCCCATTGCATTAATGGCTATTCTAATTGAATAGGTTTTAGAGGCATCATAGCAAGTAATTATTTCCCATCAAAGAGAGCACACTTTTGGCACTTTCCTATCTAGGCATGGGTGTCTTTGAATAGAATGGACCAGAAGTAACCAACTCTCATAATCCTTGTAGCTGTAGGCTTAGGAGTAAAGTGACCACTAGCTGGGCCATCATGGAACTCAAACAACACCTTGTCAACCTGACCTGGGTCTATGTGCCTCAAGAGTACTCCCAAAAAATATCTTCAGAATAACAACCCATTAATCAAGACATAAGCAAAATATTGAAGTCTAAAATATCTCCTCTTGGTCCTATCAAGGCCTTGTAAGCACTCACCAGTGAGAAGGGAATATTTCATGTCTGATACCCAATCATTCATGACTGCTGGTTCTTTCGCTATAGCTTCATCATGGATTAGCAAAATGTCCTCTTTTTGCTGCTTAAGGTCTACATCAAGATGTTCACATAGGCCTTTTCCCCTTATGATATTGGTGGTTTTGATGTCCACATCATATTCCATTACTTTATTGATCCATCCCACTTTATTTTAATTTAGATCATGACTGATTAAGAAATCTTTAACTTTGGGATGTGGCACCATGAGATGAACCCTATTGTTGGACAACATATGTCTAAATTTATTTAGGCTCCATATGACTACAAGGACTTGCTTTTCCACATATGTATACTTGATCTTAAAACCCTCTAGACCCTGGCTAAAAAATGCAAGTGGTTGTTCAAGCTTCCCTCCATTTGCTTGGGTAAGCATAACAGAGATTACCTCTTCATTTTCAAAGGTGTAGAGGTTGAAATCCTTGGTGAATTTAGGACTGATCAGGGTAGGAACCTGGGTGATAGTCTGCTTGATCCCTTCAAAACTATCCTTCCTTTATGCTATCCACATGAATTTATCATCTTTCTTCAACATGGAGGTTAATGACTTGACTACCTCAGCAAAATTTGGGATAAATCTCCTAATGAAATTTATTTTGCCAAAGAAGCTTTGAAAACCTTTCTTATGCTTAGGCAAGGACAAATCTAGGATGGAGCGAACTCTTTTTGGATCAATGGTCAAGCCCTCTTTTGAAACAATATGGACAAGGAGTTTACCTTCATGGAAAATGAACACATATTTATTTGGGTTAAGATAGATACCAAACTCTCTACACCTCTCAAAATTTTTCCTAAGGTGTCTTATATGTTGGTCTACTTCCTTAGAAAATATTGTCACATCATCAAGATATACCAGTACAATATTATTTATCAAGCCTTGAAAATCCATGTCCATGGCTCATTGAAAAGTGGCACTAGTATTGGATAGTCCAATTGGAATTTTATGATAAGCAAACTTCCCCCATTTGGTAGTGAAGGCTATCTTATATTGATCATAGTCTTGCACTAAAATCTAATTATACCCTGAATACCCATCCAAGAGGGAGAAACATTCACTGCCTGTCACCATTTGGAGGATCTAATCCATATTTGGGAGAGGGTAGTGGTCCTTTAATGATACTCTATTGAGGTTTCTAAAATATACACATAATCTGATCACCCCATTATTTTTTTGGACAGAAATAAGATTGGCTAGCCAAAAAGAGTGTTTGATCAAAAATATGATTCTAGACTCAATTAGCTTGGTGAGTTCCTTCCACATGAGAGGCTTGATCTTCAAGTTGACAGGCCTTTGTTTTTGTTTTATGGGCTTGGTACCTTCCTCTAGCTCAATAGTGTGTTGGGCCAAACTTAGGTCAAAACCCTTCAGGTCACTATACTCCAAAGTGAAGACATCAGCAAATTCCTGACATAATAAGATGAAAGCATACCTTTCATGATCTGTACATACCTTTCCAAGTGCAAGTAGCCTATTCTTGAATATCTCAACTTTTTCATAGTTCTCCTTCTTCATTGTGATGCTTTCTTTTTCATTTTTTGATTGGTCATCCTCATTGAAGATACATTCAAAAGTGACCAAGACTTTTGGAAGTTTATTATTCTTCAGCTGAACAATTTGGCTGCCATACTACTATTGTAGCTTGGCTTGGTTTCTAGAGGCAAACTCAGCCTCCTCTTGGAAGAAGAGCACTATCTATTGATTGTTATCAAACACCTACTAGTTGGTGATGTTATCTGACCTTGAAGGAGTTGTTAACCTGCTCTTAGATGAATGGCAAAGTGACAACTTTGAACATGACCCTTACAAGTTTATAGAAGATGTAGGCCTTGGGATTTATTGCATGCATGAAGAGGGTTATTTTGTACCATATTTGATGAAATCAAGCCAAGAGAGCTCAGGTTTATGGTAACTTTTCTTTGATGGCTCAAGAAGTAAATTGGGGGTTGGTGGTTTAGTATTAATTTCACCCTCACAAGAGAAATACTTTTTGACTTTTAGCTTCCAACTTTCTTGAATCCCATAAGGAGATATGTTTAGCTTCTTCATATGGTCCACCACATTAATTTTAGGGTTTCCCCCTTTCAAATTTTATTTGGGGTTACTTGCAGCCTGAGGTGAAGGTTGAGGAGCTAAGGGTGTAATCAAGGGCCTAAAATTTGAAAATTTTTGGTTTCCACATGATGAAGAAGATGCAACAGACATTTGGATAGTATCTTGAGCTTCCTCTATAGCTCTTATTTTATACCTTGTGTTGGCTGCAACATAATCACCTTGGTTGTTTGCACTGCCCACATAGTTGACGACACATAATTCACCTTCTAGGTGATTCATGAGAGTGGAATCAGATTGAGCCAACCTGCTATCTATGCTAGGTTGCACTAATGCCTCAAATCTTGGGAATTGGTTGGCTGCCTGATTGTCTTTTATATTCATGTATTGACTTAGCAACTAATTTGTATAAATAACCTGATCTTGACTATATCCCATGGGTGAACAATTTGGCTATTCTTGTACTAGATTATTTTGAGCAGGCACCAGAGCCTTGGATGATGAAGGAGTGCCTAGATTATAGCCTTGATAAGTTTTGGATTATGCAAACTAACCCTATCCTTGATTGTAATTCTAGAAAGGGGGTCTATTTACTTGCTTGAACTGCTAATATCCTTGATTTGGTTGATAGCTTTGAGCTTCTTGCCTTTTGAGAGCCACCAATTCATTGGTCACGCTTTGAAATAAGATTTTAACTTCATGAAGGTCATTGGGTGAAGTAGCAGTTATATTTTCTATGCCAAGAAGAAGAGCTAAGGTGGGTGAAACAGTCTAGATTGGAGGTGGCAATTCAAGGAAGAGTGGCATATGAGGTCTAGGGGCTATCTTTCCCACTTGAACCAAAAGATTCTCAGCAGCTATGGCTATTTCATAGGCAGTAGGTAGCACTTGTCCTCCTATGGACTGTATCATGACAACAATGCCATTTTTTAACACTTTCAAATAATAGAGGAAAGCATAGCTTGGGGTTAGCCTTACCAAAATGGGGATTTTGTCCTAGGTCTTCTGAAACCGAGTATTGAAATCTTGCATAAATTCATGTGGAGTTCTCTGCATGGTGGTTAGCTGCTTGGAAAGTGAGAGGTGGTCACTCTTCTCCCTAAATCTATTTGTTAAGAGGTTACCCAATTTATTCCATGTGTTGACTGAATTCATAGGCAGAGTCCCATACCAGTCCAGAACCTTGCCCTTAAATGACAATGCCAATAATTTGATAGTAATGTTTTCTTCAGTGACATTGTGAATATTACACAAGTTGGCAATATTTTTGATGTGATCAATAGCATTAATAGGCCCTTATCCATTAAAAGGAGGCACACTCTTAAGGGTTGTCCCTGGGATTAGGTCATAATGCAGAAGATTCAAAGGACTCTGACCATGAAAGGCCACAAAAGGTAAAGCCATAGCTATGATAGGATTCAATCAGGGCCTTCTTACAGGTGTAGCTTATAACAGGTATAGGAAAATGACTTATTGAATAAGGATGAGTCCTTGCAAACCTTAGTCACCTTGTTGAGTTTAATGTTAATTCAATGAATTCAAAAGGGACACCTTGAGAAGTAGATCATGTGGTGACCTTAGGCATAGGATGTCAGACTAATCTTTGACCAGAGACAAATGTTATTAATAATGGAGTTGTCAGATGCTGGATTAATGGTTGATTTCTTGCTGTAACATGACCAACATCAATCTTGGAACTTTTTTGAGTGTTAAAAATTGGTCCCATCGGGCATGCCAAAAACTATTGATGCTATGGATTGCACCTTTGACAAAAGGCTGAGCTTTTATCTTCCACGTGGCACAATGGACACTCTCCTCTTACCTATGGGTCTGGTAAAACTGAGGGGAGAATCTCTAGATAAAGGCTAGCTCCCTTTGATGTATCTCTGAGTTATTTCACTACTACTACTAATATATAAAAAGGGCGCATGGAAAGAGAGAAGGATACTAAAAATAGAAACTAACCAAAGATGGTGATGTATCAAACAAGTTGATCTACTCAGTTACTCACACTTCAAACCAAAAGAGGGTAGACATACACTTTATCTAATGAAAAGACTAGAATTTAGGGAGCTTTAAGAGGGAGGCTTAATGAAGACACAAAGAAAATGAACTTACCATAGGTGCTATAGAAAACACACTATCTAATAACCCTTTTTTGTCTCTATGCTCCAAATGCAACACTTTTTATTATTCTACAGAACTGGTACTCTAGTTATACCAGGTGTGTTGGTGTCAACTTGTGAAAGCATCAAGATAAAATGACTAAACACAAGGTTAATAGTAGAGACACTCAGAGATATAACCAGTCAAATAGAGGTAAAATGCATTCTTATTGATTCAAGGTGAAATTTTGGTAGGGATTCACCTTATAAAATGAGAGATCCATCTTTTCTCAAATGAGAGTTTATAATATATAGAGAAGAGAAAGCAATGACACCCTTTTCCACAAGTGGCCCATGCTGCATTTAATTCATTGAGAAGAGGAAGTCCGATCAAGGAAGCCATGTTGCGGCAATCTAAGTCTTGACTTTGGCATTTAAATTATATTAAATGTCATTGTGAAAGCATGGGTCGTACCTTTCTATTTGAAAACAAGACCATTTCTTAAAGAGGTTCACGTGATTGTCTACTCATTAATGCTTAAATGCAGAAAAATAGGCTACACTTTTCACTATTTTTTCTCCTTTATGACCATTTCATAAGGACTATTCCAACCACTAGTATAACTCCTCCACTGACATCTCTTTTGCCACCTGGGCTATTTTATCCATGTCTATGCTTGGCTCTTCGGGCTCCTTTCTTAGTAGGTCACTGAGTTTAGTCTTGGCTTTTATCTTTTCCTAGATTTTATCTTTTCTTGGCTCTTTTATCCCTCGAGGCTATCTTTTGTCATTTCTTGGCCCTTTCTAGAAAATTGAGCTCTCAGGGCTATCTTCTCGATGGGTCACTGAGTGTCCATGCGCAGGCCCATCCTTAAGCATTTCAAGATCAATGGCTATCTTAACACCATAAAGTTGATGTTCATGTGCCTGTCACCATTTGAAAGCCAACAGACACTCCATTGTCCTAAATTTGACATCTGTGAGGATGTCACTCGATGTTTGAATTCCAATAACTAGTTTGTGATGTTAAATTTGATGTCTTTGGGCCTGTCACCCCTTTGGCAATTTCTTTGGCTTTCCACAATCCCATCAACCTTTTGTATTCATTAAACTCTTTAAAAATGAACCCTCCTAAAGGGAAAGTGTCCCTTTAGGGCTTTAAAAAAATCCCCTTCTTGGTAGCCGAGAGTCCCCTACAAGGGCACTTGCCCTTCAAGCTCCTTCGGGCTGCCTTGGCTTCTCAATTCCTTCAAAAAAAATGTCTGAAGGAATTCCCTTAGACATTTTTCCCATAGGAAATCTTTCCAAAGGGGTAATTTTCTATTTGGCTCCTTGCCTTGTGAATTTATTTAGACAAATGTTTGAAGGAATTTCTTCGGGCACATTGTTTGAAATAATTCACATTGACTTCCATTGGATTTCCTCCGGATTTATTCTTTAGACAAAAGTCTAAAGGAAATCCTTCCTTTTGCCTTAGTCTTTTCTCCAAAGAAAACCTTACCTTTCAGCCCTCTTCTTTGGTCCCTTTCCAAGTGTTTTCTTCCCTCCATAAGGGCATTTAGGCCCCAAGTTGCCCTTTGGACCCTGTTGAAAGGCCCAATTGGTCATTTGCCTACCCTCCACAAGGGCACTTTATCTTTGGAGATTGGTAAAATGACTTGTGTGCTTTGACCCAGCCCATGCTTTTCTAAAAGGCTGGTGTAGATCGACTGCCTGAAATGGGAAAAAACTTGTGGATCAACTCGAGATATATACAAGGCTCAACTCATTTAGCTCAAAAAATAGGCCTATTATAAAAGGGGAAAAGCATAGTAGCAGAAGGGTCAAAACATGATTGACTGCTCAAGGTAGTGGGGAAGAAAAGGAGACCAATTGTTTGGCTTGTAGGGCCAAAAATAGTCAACAGTGGCATAAATTCAAAAATGGTCAACATGGAAATATTATCACTATGGTCAAAATACCAGACAAAAGTTATCATAAAACATGCAAAAGTTGGGCCTAAATAGACCAACATAGAGGTGACAAGGTGGCTAGGGTGGGTAAACTAGTTTTATAATATGGTTAGTTTTTTAGGGTTAATGTTTGTGATGGGATGCGTATATGGATTATGGTTGATGTTTTATGTTATGGTTGGTGAATTTTTTCCTTTTTGGTCAAATGTTATGGTTGGTAAAAAAAATGGTGTTCAAATGAGTTGCCCCAATTTGATGTACCATGTGCTTTGGTTTGGTCAAAGGTTTGGGGAGAAAATTAAGTTCAAAGGGTGGAAAAGGTGACTGCAAAATAGGGTCACTTATTGGTTTAGTTTGATGGTTGGTTTTAATGACTCACAAGGGGGAAAACCCATCTTCCTAAGTGGTCATGAAAGTATAAGGAGGAGGCTAAAACACTCCAATTGACAAAGACCATGATGGCAAGATGGGTGGGCTTAGGAATATAAACCTTGATCATGCTTTTATTTTGTTGTTCATTTAATGGTTAAGAAAGGTAGCTTGATCACATGGTGTTAAGTAATCTCAATAATCACTTGATTTGTGGAACACAAAAGGGGAGATAGGTGATAAGGAGTGTGAAGGGAAATGGGTGATATGTAGGGTAACCTTATGTGGGGAGAGATTTCCCCTTCTATAGGTGACCTAAGAACCATGATAGATAAGTCCATGTCATATGATAAGTGTAGTCTGATCAATGCAAGAAGTCTATATGTGAAAGTTGATTGTGGCTTCCACATTATTATGTTGCTTGAGAGCCACTTGAGGCTTTCAAAATTTTTTGTGGTTTTGTTTAGATTTTGATAATTGGTCATTTTTTGTATTTTTGTATATGGGAAGCTAATTGATGCAGGAAGCTTCCAAGAAATTACTATGCTTTGACAAATATGCTTTACTTAGCCATCTTTCATGGTAGTGGTCTAAGTTTATGTGCTTTGTTTATTTTTGTAGCTGTCCTTCAAGGGAGAAGTCTACCTTTTATTCAAGAAATTTTTATTTTTTTAGGTAGTTGTCCTTTAAGGGAGGAGTTTTCATGTTAGAGATGTTGACCTAAGGGATATTTGGGTATCCCAAATTATTTATTTTCTAGGTTAGACATGGACTATCTATGTAGGCCTAAGGCTTACCTTTATAGAGGCAAAACCATATCACAAGGAGGTTAATGATAGGTGAAAGGGGTGCTTTAAGTGAAAAATGAACATGGGATTCTATTTGTTTAGAGATGAAAAAGTATCCATGAGAACCGTGCAATGGGTAGAGCTTTAATACCCATGCTTAAGATTAGGCTATAACTATGATGGATAATCACATGACTTTATTTTTAATCAGTTGCCCTTAAAATTAAGGGGATGAAGGTGATTGAAAGCAAGGGATGAGCTTAAGTTAGACATAAGATGACAAGGAACTTGGTTTAACCAAGGAACATGCATGAAAATACAAAAGTATTTGAGGAGGTTGAGGTTTTGATACACCCTAGATCCATGCTTACATAGATGGTTGATGTCAATCAGGAGAGTAATTTTCCCCCAGTTACTTTTTGACACTTGATTAGACATGGAAAATATCTAGTTTGTAAAAAAAAGTTAGGTTGATTAGGGTTATGGATAATGATAATCTCCAATGGTTTAAGGGGAGAAGGTGAATCCTAAATAGGTTGCGTGGTGTCGAAATGGGTTGCCCCAATTTGGTAAACTACTTGGTTTAGGTTGGGTTGATGGAAAATGTACCTAAAATGGATACTTTAGGCTTTGGTGAAGGTGATAGTGAGGGTGTTTGGATTTAGTTTCTCACAAAAGAGTGAGGGCATGGTCAGTGATCGGTGAATAGTCACCACAATGATCCCACACTCATTAGGATGAGAAAAAATAGATGAGCAAGGTAGGATAAATAAGTGTTTGACATACTTATAAATACCACAAATGTCATTCAATAGAGCTAAGCTAAAGAAAAGGTGCCTTGGTGAGGAGGCTATGACTTCTAAAATTTTATGAGGGTATAAGCATAATGATAACATTTATCATTATGAGTTGAGTTTTAGTAGATGGCTGTCTATCAGAATCTGCATAGTCTCTTTGTAAAAATGTTCAACATCTCTACGAGCCACATTTTATGGGAAGTAGTGAAGTGATGAATTAAAAATATTATATTTAAAGGTTTAACATATTCCATGTGGTAGAAAATCAACAAGGTAAACGATAGAGGAAGGACTATGCCTGACCCAAGAGCTACATAGCTAAGCTAGGCAAAAGGTGGCCATGTCTGCATCCTCTATCCCAATACCTCAAAACCAATGACTTATTGGTTTAATTGGTGGGGATATACTAGCATAAATTTACATGACCTATGATATTATGTATACAACTAGATAAAATCAGGAAAATTTTGATAATAATGCAAAAGACCACTAGGCCCATGAGGATCGCAAGATGCAAAATAAATACATCAGATTTAGGTTAGATGATAAGGATATTTAAATATGATTGATAAAATGAAATCATGATACCGCATAATATATTTATCGAGATGACTAATTGGATAAAGTGGTATGTGTCCACACAAAAATTTAAGTGGTAAGACTATTCAAGGGAATCAATGACTTCATAGGACCCATTCAGCTAGCAAAAAGGATAATCATGTCGATAAGGAATAATAGTTAGGTATTCTATTTAAATAATCATGTTAATAATTAATGCTCATTGTGAAGTCATTTGGGTTTTACAGGTTGTTGGTTGTGTAGAGAGTTGTAAAAGGTCAAAAATGGAAAATAATGGGATCAATGGTGGAGATGATTAGCAACCCCCACAACCTAAAATAATCTATGAAGTGAATGTTCATATATTTCAGATATTGTAACATGTAATGGAACTACTAGATGAATTATTGAACCAAAAACAAGGGGAAAGGCATCTATGGCTTGAGCTTGAGCTATAATTCCAACCATAATAGCAATAAAGAAGGTGAGAATTTCTCTGCATAAGATGTAAGGTAGGAGAACATCACCTTAGGGTTTTCCATAGATGGAATCCTCACTATTCGAGGGGATGTGCATTGAGGTGATGATAGGAATTACCCATGTAAGTATAAAAACTAGAGCATATAGAGGTAATGGCTATGATAGTTAAGTAGGATGAAAGACCCATAGTGGAATATGATTTCCACCCTATGTGGAAGAATGCAGAAGAGGGGAACAGAATACGCCCCTTAGTGGTGATCAACATGAGGAATGTTACTGAGGCTAACTCAAGGAATAATAAACTAGAAGGATGACTAAACACAATTCTAGAGTCATTAGATAATTAGTGTAATGAGTAAAAAAATAGTGTATGTATGCACCTCAGGTGATGTGTGTATATTTTGTGTGACTCCTTGTACCTTAAATAAAATATTGTATAGTTTGCTATAAACATTTGAAAAAATTCATTGAATATGTTATATGATATTTTTGTAAGCATATTAGATATAAGAATAGGAATGGTCTTTGAAAAATGGTAAGTGTGTGGGTTAGGTTGCTTACCCAAATAGTTATGGATAGATGGATTCCCCACACTGAGGTAAGCGAGAATGGTTTTGGCAGGTGATTTTGGTTAGGATTGTTTTGTAAGGTTGGTTAGATGGAGCTGATATGCTCCAAAGGTTTAGGGAGAAGGGTAATCTCCAATAGCTCAAGGTTGGTTGGTTGATAGGTTGGGTTCATAAGTTGAGGCAAGAATACCAAGGGCTAGTTAGGTTAATTGTTAATGTATAGTTTATGTTGATAAATGTTCAAAGCTCTATGGAGGGAAAGTTACCCCAGTTTGCTCATTCCATGAAGGGTCAAAAATGGGAAAATTATCCCTAGGTGAGGTGTTGGTTAAAATATGATTTAGGAGAGGTGAAGATGACTTCATGCACCTCTCAAAAGGGGTTGTTAGTTGTTTCAATTTATATGTGGTGGTTCAAGTGAGATGTCTTGCATTACACCAAGATTAGGAAGGTGGTGTTGGGTTTGATTTAGGTAGGTTAAGATAGAGTTGGTAGGTTTGATGGGTTGATCTTGGTTTAGGTTGTTAGATAATTTTTTTATGGTTGAGTTAAAAATTATGTTGATAGTGGTTAAAGGGTTTGGTGTATAGGTTGGTTTTATTATTTGGTTTGGTTGGGTTGATAAGGTTGGGTGGATAGTTATAGGTAAGGTTGGGTTGATGGTAAGTTTATTTAGGTTAATGGTAGGTTTGGTTTGATTGATGGTAGATAAGGTAGGGTTTAAGGTTGGTAAGGTAGGGTTGATAATTGGGTAAATGGTGGGTAAGGTTTGTTTGATTATTTGGTTTGGTTGGTAAGGTAGGATGGAAAACATTCAACCTTTAGAGGGAATAAAACCAAAGATAATACCATAAGGTAGATAAAGGTGATCAAGCTATAAAATAATTGGGTAACCTTGTTTTTAATTGAGGTTAGGTTTACCTTAGGTGAGGTTTGATTGGTTAGATGTTGATCCACTACAAAGTGAAGTGGAATACATTGCTCAAGTTGACATTGGTCAACTAAAAGGTGAGGTTGAGAAGGTTATTCCGGTGGTTGATCAACTAAAAAGTGAAGTGGAATAGATTGGTCAGGTTGACATTGGTTAACTAAAAGGTGAGGTGAAAAAGGTTGTTCGGGTGTTTGATCCACTAAAAAGTGAAGTGGAATAGATTGATTGGTTTCCTCAATGGTGGTTTTTAAGGAAAATTATAAAGGTTTTACTTGGTCAAAAAGTGGATTGGTTAAGGTTGGTGCTATTATAGTTTCTTTAGTTATAGGTTTACTAAGGACCAAATTTGATTGATGGGCCTCATTATGCTAAGGGATTTGGTTATGGGTTTCCTCAACAATGAGTGAAGGAAGAGGTTCAATGTTTCACTGTTTGGAGATAGTCAAGGCTAAGATATTGAAGATATTGGGGGGAACAAAGGGAATATTCTTTGAAACCTTTGGGGTGTACTATTTGGGAAGAGGTTTTACTAATGGTTCTTGAGTTTGTGAGGTAATTGGTTGGTTTGATGAGGCTTGTTGGTTAACTTAGTAATAACTAAATGGTTTTTGGTGGATTATTGGCTGGTTATAAGTGAGGTTTATTTGGTTAAGGGTGAGATTTGATTGATCATGGATACCATAAATAGAGGTTTCTACTTTGCTTATCTATTCCATTAACATGGTAATAAACTCAGGTGGTAATTGACAATTTATTGGTTGGTTGTAGTTGAAGTTTGATTGGTTATAGGTAGGGTTGGGTTGATAAGGTGGGTTAGCTTGGTTTTAAGGTAGGTTAGGTTGGTTGTAAGTAAGGTTAGGAGAATAAGTGTCTTATGATGAAAAGCATCAGTCTAAGGCAAGAGGGTTACTCTCTAAGATCCTAGCAAAGTTAGGACCTTGAGGAGAGACAATAAGATTCCCCAAAGGGTTCCCCATTATACAAGTCAATGTAGGCAAGATGGTAGAAGGTCATTTCCTTACAACTCAAACAAAGAAAAGACAAGAAAAAGATCAAAGAAATAAAATCACACTCTAAAAGAAGCCTTAATCCTTAGATTTTTAATTATCTCACTTTTGGCTTATGCCTTATAAAGTGTGAATAAAATTTTTGTCTTGTAGAATAGGTCCTAGAAAGAATTCTATGTTTGGTTTCAGGTTGTGTTTAGGTGCTCAAGAGAGAATTTTTTATTGGATTAGGTACATGGCTTGGTACTTGGGGCTTTTCCCCCTCATTTCATAGTCCTATAATAGAGTCAAGTGTTTAGTCGATGTACCATTTTCCAAAGTTTATACTCAACTATAGAGCTGAGTTGGTTCTCCCCTCGGTGATTAAATCTAAGAAAGATTATTGGGAAAGTGTAAGGTTACTGCTAGGTGATGAAATCCTAGTTGGGACTTATCTCAAGTTTTTTTGATGTTTGATTTAGTGAAAATGGTTTGGTTTGTGTGTGATAAAAGTGATTTCTATGATTAATTTACTTGATTAATTAAGCTATGTGAACTAATCAAGCAAATAAACAATAGATGCAATGTTGATTTTAATCCAAAAGAAAATTTTGGTATCTTTTCAAATAAATACAAGAAAAATTATGATGTACCTATATACGATATGATGATGCAAGTCCTAATCTTAGGATGAATGATTTTTTATTTTTATAAATGAAAGTAAAATGATGATTTTTACTTTTTCTGAGAAAGAAAAAAACTAGAGCTTGTGTTTTGGAAAGGGAAAAATAACATTTAATTTTTAAAAAAAATTCAACTAAATGAATCTTTTCTAATGCAACTAAACGTCCTAAAAAACTATGAACCCAAGAAAAATATCAAGGGTCCCACCAAGTGTGTAAAAATGTTTCTATGAATTTATTGCCTTTTTCTTAGTGTTTGAAGATAAGAAACTAGTTAAGGGTGTGGTAGGAATACCTATTTGTTCATGCAATTGTTAAAGTCTAGATAGTTTTGAAGAATTCATCTTTGGTTTTTGAAGATGGTTGATGAATATAAATTAATGAATTTTTTTTTGAAAATGGCTTATAATTTTATTAGAGTTTTGTTGCTTTGAGATCCTCTCCTCCAAGATGAGTGAACTCCTTGATATGTGACCAAAACATATAAAATAAATGCCTCCAACCAAAGACTCTCCAAAATGGGTGAAAGGGGGGTCATATTTATAGAATTTCATGCCAAGAAACATGAAAAAGGGTGGAATAGTGGAAATGTGGCAGCATTTTCCAAGTGGGTGCATAAGTGGATGAAGGGGATAAGGGTGGTGGGATTTGCACTTCACAAAGTGTGTCTTTCACTTTGATAATGTTCCTCCCACCTTACACATGTGTCCAAATTTAGAGGAGGTAATATCCATGAACCCAAATAAGTCAAAAAGACTTTACACCACCCTATTTTGTCTTTTTCTAAGCACTTAACAAGGTGCCCATGAACTCTGGTGCCATTTTCCACATGGGTGGGTAAATGAGTCAAGGGATAAGGGTGGTGTGATTCCCACTTTGTTAATGGGTCTCCTATTTGGTTGGTGTGTTTCCCACCTTGATAATGGGTCCAAAATGGGTTGAGATAATGCCCATTTATATTTTATAAAGCACTAAACAAGTGGGAACTCCATTTCAGACACCATTTTGATGCATTAAGACAAAAGATGATGTTGGTTGATGGCCCCACAAGGAGAAATTTGCCATACTTTGGAGGGGGACCTTATGATGCTTAAGGATGTCATTAGGCACCTTGAATAAGGGTCCCATGTGGGGTATGATTTCCCACTTCAAGCCACCTCATTTCCAAGCCATGTCACTTGTCATATCACTCACCATATCACTATGGAGTCACTTGTCATGTCACTATGAATAGTGGCATGCCATGTCATCATGAATAGTGCCAATGAATAGTATTTTTGAATAGTGACTTGGAATAATGTTTCAAATAGTGACTTGGTTAGGTTAAGAGGGGTTGGGTTATGGGTTAGAAGGTTTAGGTGGTCCCTAGGGTGGGCCCGAGGTATTCAAACATTTAGAAATACTTGTGTGTAGTTTTTAAATGTCTACAAGGTGTTTAAAATCATCAACACCTGGAAGAATATCTACCAGCATAAATAGTAAAATATTTTACAATTTTTTTATTCCATTCTTCACAAACAACATACTGACTCTATGCACCAAGCCACTAGTTAGATAAAAATTGTTTTTATGCACAAAATAGCGAATTAGATAAAAAAATGAATTAATATACATGTGGTGTATATGGAAATACTCAATGGAGTGAACCATATATACAATGATCAAATTATTTGACTATATAATGATTATGTACTAAATCAAATTAAATTTCTATTCAATAACTTTATAAAGGATATGTAAGTTATATAATATCCTTTATTTTCTACAGTGATTTTAGTAAGTTTTAGTAGAAATTAAGTTACTAGTTATCCTATAAGAATAACAATTTTATAATAAATATGAGTAATATATAATGTCATGTGTATAGTGTTGTATATTCAATGAACTAAGATTGTAATAGAGTAAGATGGATAATTCTATACACAACAATTTATTATTCATCTATAAACTAGAGATAAGGGAGCTATCTAAGTCACTATTGATATAATCATTAAGTAGCTATTGATAACTCATAGAATAGAAAGTAACTAATATAAGATTAAAGAAATGTTTAAATACATATACCATATCACTATACCTTAAGGAATATGCTTATTATACAATGACCAGTATATTCTTGTGATTAATATAATGATTTAGTCACCTCAAGAGATTATAATTATGTGAAATTATAATATGTAAATACATCAACTTTTTTTTAAAAATATATAGTGAAATAATACATTGTATAAATATGTTATTCATCTATATTATGCTATATTAATATTTTATAACATATAATATAATATTAGTTGTATACTCATTCTCCTTATAGTTATACAGAGCTATGCCAACATTATGATAGTAAATATAATGTGGGGTATGTATCTCTATATTATGCTAAGTATATAGCAATAACCGTATATGAGTATAGATATGAATATAATAATCATGGTTACTGGGTTGGATATAGATGAAATATCATGTATGAATACCCACAGCCTACCGTAGCTATAATCTAAGATTTGATTACTTTACTAATGGTGATGAGAATTCTAATCATATAGTTAACCTTCATATTAGCTCTAAAAATATATGTACTCTGATTTTTTTTGGTTTTATACAAGTATTTATATAATGTTGAGTACATATACTCAAGACATATCAAGAATATATTTAATTTGAACAAGTGTCCAGAAAGATGTTAAATAGCAATAAGAGGATTTAGATACTCATATGTGTATACATCTTGTAGAGGCATGCCTATACCCATTATAAATAATAATGAGTCAAGGGATTCCTGAGGGAAAGGAAGTTGTAATGATATAAATGAAGTCATTGTCTATAATTTTAGATGACTATTGATGTTTACAGTATTTATGTATTGTTGATTACTTGGATGAAATACATAGTGCAAATATAGTTAATATGTACAAGGGTTTATATATATGAAGTATCTCTTCATATGGATTTAAGTATAAATTTAAATATATAACATAAATGGGTGTATTGGGTCATATACCTATATCTATATTTAATAGATTATTAACATAAGTCATATGAGTTTGAGGGATACGAAATTATAACTATATGAATACAGTCTTTGGGAAACTTAATAAATTATTTGAATTATGTTCGTACGAGGTATATCCTAGTTATGAGTATTTGAGTCTTGAAAATATCATGACTGAATGCTGATATATATATAATTAAAGTAATAAAAAATACTGAGTGGCACATATATGAGTAAATTAATATGTACAAGTGTTTAGACATATATAACATATATTAGTGAATTGTGATGTGTGCCTATAAGTTATATTAGTATGTAGTTTAAACATAAGTTATACCCAATTGGTATAAACCATACTTTCTTGCTTTCTTAATATTATGAGACTTTTGATTCTTGAAATTATAAGATTGGTTATTATTAATTGAGTAGTGTGCTCAAGTATAATGAACTATGATACTATGAAATGTCATAAAGTGTATTGTATTTGGAAACTACAGTCTAAATGTATGAATGCTAGTTATTTCTATGTTTATCATGTTTTATGAAAACTAGTAGGAAGTATTGTATTGTGTTTGCTTACGAAATATTAACTATGCATAAATGATATTGTGGAGATTCATTTATACATTTGAAAAACTAAATGTATGTATTTGATTATTCATATGCTTAGCATATTTTGTGATTTTTAGTAGGAATTAATATATATGAAACTATTAGTTATATATATGTTAACTAAATCTTGCATTGTTTTTAATAAATAGTGATACAGACTTTACTAGCTTACTAACATCACAATCTCAGATGAAAGTAATCTGATCAAGTGGTGTGTATGAAATTGACTAATCTTAGAGATCAATAAATATTGAAAAAATTGGGCCAAGTAATGTTAATGAGACATTGTAATTTCATGTGTATGATTTACATATTTGTGTGATATCTTATTATAATGGGTTTTTTTATGATACATCACATGTTTAGTTTTAAAAATCATATAGCACACAGGTACTATCTTGTCTCTCTAGATTCTTGCACCATCACTATCTACTCATACATGAAGGGAGGGCCATTCCTTGATGAAAATTGTGTGGGGGATCGATGGTCCATGGTTAGTGTGGAAAAGTGCTCAGATGATGCTCTCCCTCCCCACAATAGTATTTACTTGGAGATGACACTTGAGATTGCCATAGATATTGAAGTTTGAGAATTCATACTCCATGGAGATTTATATCTTATATTTTGTACATTATATTGTATTTATTATTATTGAGACATTATTATGATGAAATATAATTATTACTCATTATACTTTTATAGTAGTGGTTATATGGTTGTATCAGTTATGGCTGGACATCTGTAATTACTTTCCATATTTGGTTATGTTGTGTTTCATATGTTGATAGTGATCAATTTTTGTTAGATGTCACATGATTAATTATAGATACAATAATTAGGGTGTTATATCTAGATCATTAATTAGACTCACATGGTGAATTCTCATGAAGAATACATTGATAAAAAAATTATCATTTTTTTCTATGTCAAACCCAGTGGGGTTGTTACATGTGGTATCATAGCTATGGCATCAACTCTATGAACTAATGAGTCTATTAGCATTTTTGTATCTTTCTATTTACTATTGTAAACTTGATTAATATCTTTATAAGTAGGAAAACCTCAAGATACAAGAGTATAGGTAGTATTGTACTGGGTAAGTGAAGTGTATATTGGATTTGTAGTGTCTCAATTTAGAACCATGTTACACCATGATTGGAGTTTTTAGATTTAGTAAATCCACCTGTATCGATTGATGACTATTGTATAAATAGACATCCTTGAAATGTTGGGTTGTACATTGAGTGTGTACCCTTGGGAGTATACATACCCTCTTAGAGTTGTTAAAGGGTTGGTTTGGGTAAGTGAACCAAATTGGGGGACAAAAAAGGGCCTACCTATGGACATGTTTTTTCTAAAATTTTAGAAATTTGAAATTCTATAGATAATTAGAGATACCTACACTCAAAATTTGAAGATGGTATAAAAACATGAATTGTAGAATTTTGAGTCTAGTTTCCAAAAAAATAATTTTTTTGAAAAATGGTTAAGTATAAATAGGTCAAAAATTTAAAATTTGAAGAGGACCTCCTATTTTTTTAAGAAAATTTGAATTTTACTATTCCATGTGACCCACCATTTTTTTAGCATAATTTAATATTATTAGAAACCCTTTGGTGAATATTTAGATTAGATCTTCTAGTGTGTTATGAATTTTTTTAATATTTTTTGATGAATATTTTTTTATTAATTTTATAATTATTTTCTCAAAACTGACAAAAAATGGATAGCCATCTATGCAACCACCCTAACTACCTCAAAAAAAATAAAAACTAATTTTTTAAAATGTGTGTAGAATTAGGCCTAGTTTGTTACCATATAATTTGTTTTTTATTTGGATCAATGAAAAAAAATTTAGATAAACATGAATAGGCATGTATGTGGTAGGCATGTAGTGGCCAACAAAAGGTGTTGTTAGAAATAAATATAGTTTGAACCTTTAAAATAACCCAAAAATTATAAAAATCATACATTTATAAAGAGGACAATGTTATCGTCATAATGGTAATAATTTTTTGAATTTTGATGTTGAAATCCATATCATATTTGGTGATTGAAGTTGAAATTTCATAATTTTTCCTAAAACTCTCAGTCTTGGCTATAGATGCATAGTCCCAAGCCTTTAGCTTAGAAATCCAAGCCATTTTTGATCCTAAAGACTTAGTTTTAAATACAAATTCAAATAACACATACACATTATATAATGCGTATGCATTATATAATATATACATGTTATTTGATACAATAAATAAGACGTACACATTATATAACATGTACATGTTTCTTTTACATAAGACCAAACAAACAAATTTTGTGTTTATTAGGGGGGAAAGATCCCTATTAGCCATAAATCCTTATAGGGGAAATGCCAAATTTCATGTTTCATATAGGGGAAAGGTCCCATTAGCTTTGGACAGTGAATTAACATTACATTAGACTTCAAAAAATTTAGCCATTTCAATATGTCATCTTAATTACTTATAACTAAGGTTTCGAGGTCTAACACATTATACATTTGACAATATGATTACTTTTATCATGAGACATCATAAAATTCTTTTTTAAACTTATGATCAAAACTTAACCTTTAGTTTACCAATCGTTATGCATTAGAGTATCAATACTTGACTCTTACTTGTCAATATGTGATTGGATACTTTTAATTTTATAGAATAAATGTTGAACAAGTATTAGATATTATATGTTTAACTTTTGGTCCACTTTAATATTTATATACACTAATATGTTTCATTAATATAACACATATTAACAAAATCCTTGTTTGACAATTGAAACATGCACAGCTATTGGGGTCTTTCCCCTAGTAGGGCAAGGATATACCTGACCACCTTACTTGACTAAAAGCCTAATTGCCCTTAAATTTTGTAGATTTATTATTGATATTATCCTACTTGCCTAAAATATCATCTTACCCTTTTATTTTTTCTTTGATATCTTTGACCAGACCCCTTTATTTATAAAATTTTAAATAATTTGTTTGAGTGGCAAACCCATTGAATTGGACTATGTAGTATAGATAATCTTGTGTAAGTAGAAATAAGAATTGAGCCCTTGGTGTAACAATGCATCTCTTTGACATATATTTGAATAATGCTATCTAATGGATCCCAATACCTATGAATCTTGCCTTGTATTGTCCCAAAAGCATTCCTAAAATGTGTTGAATAAAATCCCTTAAGTTTCCTCCAAGGTCACTTAGTGCATCTAATTCAATAGATGCATTTTGAAGTCCCAATTAAAACTCTAAGAATAGTCTTCTATTGTTACAATTATTAAAGTTTGATTCCCCTAATGTATTCAAATACATTATTAAAATTCTACCTAAAATTAAGATCTCTTGTGAAAATATGGTTAATCCTCCATTCCATGCACCTCCTTCATTTACCCAACCATCACACATGGGACAACCATAAACCGCTTCATCCATTCCCACATCATCTAAAGAGTGTGTCTTTGACATGGGACTAGTCTTAGCTACACTATGGATGCAAAATTTTCATTCTCAAAAACAAGCTAGACAACACTTGATGCTTATTAATACTATATAGAGTTTTATACCTTACTATGTAATTGGGATGGTAAGATACAAAAGTAGGATGATGGACCTATAATTTATGTACATGTTAAATTATTAAATATTTTGGTCAAGTTGTGTATGTATTTTATTTTATATAAGATATGGTTTTGAGCTCAATAAACTTGAAATGGTCACATGTATCCATTAGTGATGATGCATTTTTAAGATGTTGTCCCTGTAGTGATGACTGTATATCTTAGAAAATATATAAATGCACTAGGGACTTTATTTTAAACCATTAAGGGATGGAGTAGACTTGAGATTGACCAAGTACAACATATATATAAGTTACCCCAGCCCAAACTCTATTAAACTTACTCAAGATATACATTAAACCTATGATAATGTCCCCTAAATCTGAGACCTGTTTCCCCTCAAGGATGATGTTGAGTAGAGAGACCCAATAATCATTTATGTGGATGATGAACTACTCACCTCATATAGATGGTTGATCAAAATTGAATACCAGTGTGCACCCCCTCATTGAAGGTTTCAAGATTATATATATTTTGTACATATATCTTCAATCATCTTATTCATATTTCATTGTAATGAGCTTAAACCTTATGATGTGGATTGAAATAAAGTAGTACATGTGTCTTAGAATTCTTTTTATGACTTAGGATTTGATGTTGAGTCTCATCCATGTTGCTAAATTATGTTCTCTCCTGCGTGTAGGAATTAATATGAATGTAAGTTTTGGGATCTATATCTAGGTAATTCAAGGTAGAGTGATATAAATAATTTGAATACATACATGTAGAAAATTGATAACATTTGGTGATTACTCAAATCAGATGGGACCTTAAAGGGATCTACATGAAATTTTTTGTATATTAATGGCAAGTCGAAGGCTCACACCATGTGAATTATTTACTAGATATGAGTTGATTGGATTGATGTCGATCTTTAAACAATATTGGCTTTTATGTATGTATGTATGATATATTTGTGAATAGGCCTTAGTTGTATCGGTTGGCTTAGTGATGAAACATGTATAAGTATCAATTATGTGCATATCTAATAACTCTAACACTTCTCTAGGTGTAATAGACCTAAACATGTGGAAATCTTTGATTGGATTGGGTGTCTTGAAGTTTTGACAAATTTGATGCTTCTAGGATAAGTAACAGTTACATCTCTAACATAAATATATGTGTATACAAGATACACATGTACATATGTATATCTAATTAGATCAGGCTTCATAGGGATTTGATAGATTTTTAATGATTTTAGGACCTGATACCTCTAACAGTGTTGACACTTCTGAGCACGTATGAGGTATACATGGTGATATGTAATTGGATGTGGCCTCCCAAGGCATTATCAACTTTGAAAATTCTATGACTTGATGTATCTTTGATATCTTTAACACTTTCAGGTGTATGAGGTACACACATGGCACAACAAGGTTTAATTATATAGGAAATTCAATTGAGGGGGCATGCGAGGCCAATTTTAACCCCTTCTTGACATAACTATAAGATCATGATATATACATGATTTAAAATAAAATAAAGTATGATTTTATCTATCATGAATTGAACTAATTAGTCAATTGGTTCAATTAGGGATGTGATTTGGGCAAAATTAAGCCCCTAAATTAAATTTATGGCCCAATTAATTGTATAATCTAGATGCAACATGTATGACTTAACTAACCCTAATTTAATTAAAAACTCAAATACGAATGTAAATGTGTCCAATGTCAAACCATTGAACCTAAATTAAAGTCTATGATGTGATTGAAAGGTCTAAATTAGGTCAAATTTCATGACATGTTGATCATAAACCCTAATTTTATCATTTAAACATGTACAGTTCCCTTAAACCCTAATTTCATGACATAGACACATGTACAAGCCCATTACACTAAAACCCTAACCCTAAATCCTAATTTTATAAAAAACATGACCCCTAAGTTCCTTGATTTCATCACAAATGCATAAATTCATGAATGTGATTAGTGCCAATTTTTGAACCTGTTATTCACCTAGTTTTGTAAGGACATATGATGGGATTTTGGGAAAAATTAGTTCATTTGTCTTACATATTGAGCCTTATTGCATCATTAATTAGTATTTTTGCTTCATAGTCTTATCAATATTATCATTTCATCATGTATTAGAGATTTGTGCATCATATTAGGGATTTATGCATCATATTGAGCCTTATTGCATCATATGATATCCTAATTACATCATATTGAGTCTTATTGCATCATATGATAGCCTAATTACATCATATTGGATATTTATTTCATTTTATGATAGTTTTATTACATCACATGATAGTCTTATTGCATCACATGATAGTCTTATTACATCATATGATAGTCTTATTGCATCATATTGAGCCTTATTGCATTATATGACAGCATTATTATAACATTTGATAGTCTTATTACATCATATTAGGGATTTATGCATCATATTATAATCTTATTGAGTGTTATTTCATCATATTATAGTATTATAATAGAAAAAATGCTTGAATATGAGCCTTTTTACTTGTTAGAATAGTATATGGCTATACTTCAAAGAGTGCGTACACATTATAATAATGCATACAAATTCACATAACATGCATGCATTCCTTAGAGTACAAACAAAACTCACTTTTCAATGTCTATTTTTATCCCTAATCGAGATTGTTGTCCCCATAGACATTCCTTGCATACTCTACATACTTTTTTGGTTGTAGTTTTGTTTTGGACCCCAAATTTGAAGTAATTTCTTGGTTTTTTTTGTCAAAATGGGCTCTGATTCGCATTCAAGGTGGAGGAAGAAGTTAAAAAATAAAACATTGGAGCAATTATAAGAGTTTAGAGAAAAAACAAGGTATGAATGCAAGTAATTCATTCCATACGAGGTACAAACACTAATTCTAATGAGCCAAATGCCTTCGATAATGAGGAAATTGACAATAATCAATTGAATAATGATAAAATTTATAATAGTGAATTGAATTATGATGAAATTCAAAATAATGAATTAAATTATGATGAAATTGACAATAGAAAATTAGATAGCATTGAAAATTTACATTCAAATTTTAAAGTTTTTGATTATGTTGATGAAGAGCCTATGCATGATACTATACCCACAAACAATGAAGAAAATTTAATGAAATTGAATAATGATGAAATTAAAAATGAAGAAAATTTCATGGAAACATATAATGAAGAAACAAACAATGAAGAAAATTTCATGGAATTATATAATGATTTTGAAACACCCTTTGAATGGATTCCACCAATAATAACACCTTCAAGAATTGTGCATAGAAAAGATAAGTACTTAATTGGAGTTGATGAAAATATTTTGAAACCAATGCATAATGAAAAATCTAACCACCATTCAAGAAGATTAGCTCAAGAAATTTGGGATAGTTTCTTTCATAATTTGGAGTACAATAGTCAAAGATGTCAATTATTTGTTTCGTTGATGAAATTGCTTAAGATGAGACCTATAATGTACACATTAGGACTAAGAACATCTAACATGGATAATGAGAATGATGAAATTATTGAAAATCTACATGATGCATATCATATTTTAGGCTCAAAATCATGCAACAAAGATTATAATTCTGCCCAACTTATAATGACAACTTGTGTAGTAAGTGCTAAAATAGGGAAAAAATGATTGATTTCAAAAATAAGTCCAAAACTTGATATAAATAAAAAAACATTAATGAAATCAATTTCAAGATGTGAAAGGCTTACTGAACCCATTGCAAAAGAGCTCTAGGAATTCTATAGTATAATTACATGAAAGGACAAATCTATAGCTGATGCTTTGAAAGACTTATTTGCACAATTTTGGAAATATAATACAAGCATTTCGCCCATTGCAAGAGATGTAGTGAAAAGAAAAGCTGGTTCTTGTAATCATGAACCACATCCAAAAAATTTCTTGGATATGAATCAAACATAATTGTAATCTAAGTTTTTGGAAAAAAATCCACAAATTATTATTATTCAAAGAATTTTTGAGATGTCCAAACCCTTTTATGTAAAAACAAATCACACACGCACCACTTGTTGTTGTAGGCAATATGTTGAATTTTCAATGCACTATGATATTTTTTTCCATATTCATTGTAATTTTCATACTAATGAAAATTTGGATGAGTGTGGCATATAATTTCCCCTAAAATAAGCTAGGGAATTTATTTCAAATATTTTTGTGAAAGACTAGATGGACATTTCTTTTATAAGAAAGCATGTTTGAATAGAAATTGCAACATTTGTGGTGGATTTACAAAATTTAAAAAAAGTATCCATGAGGAGTGTACAATTGTAATTGGATAGGAATTAGTTGGTTTGATTAATTAAAATTTTTGACTTATCAAGTAAAATATGGAAAAGAATCTAAAATATGTGAGCTTGTTATGAAAGAGATACTTATTTCAGAATTTATGGCTGAATTCATGAAGAAAATTATTTATGAGTATGTAAGGCACACACATAGGTCTAAATGGTTGGATGAACATTTCAAGCTAGGAGAGGACACATTCTCACTTGATTATATTATTTTAGTAGTCAAATTTGTATAAAAGTACACATTCAAACCACAAATGGAAGTTTAATTGCAATATTATAACTCAACACAAATTGTCATATTTATGCATATAACATTCATGCATGCACCTGATAGTATAGATGAAGATCAAAAAACTATTAAGGGAGTACCATTTCTATATAGTGACAACTGATCATATTGTAAAGAGTATGTGCAAGGGTTATTTTTATGAGTTCTATGGAAAGTTGATTTAGATGAACATTAATTTCAAATGACATTACATTTGGTCAGATAATTGCACATTGTAATTCAAGAATGCACATATGTTTTATTGGTTGAGTAGGATACATATTACCATTGGTGTATAACATATGTAGAGTTTCACTGAGGTTAGCCATGGAAAAGGGGAGCATGATGGTGCTAGAATATGTATAAAAAGAGCCATTGTAAGGGAGGAGTTAAAATATGACAATGTTGTTATTTTGATTGATGTAAAAACTGTGGTTAACTAGTGTAATGAGAACATATGTCATGGTGTTCAAGTAAATTATAATATTCATAGATATTTTTGGTTAATGAAGGAAAAAGACTTGGCAAAATATGAGGATTGTATGACTCTAATAGGTTTAAGTGAGCTCTACTCATTTAAAAGCTCAAATGTAGTTCTTAGACTATTTATACATGACACTTAGCATGATTTTATTCTGCATGCATGGACTTTATTTAGAATGAGTGTGAGTCATAAGAGTGGGTGGATAAATGGAGTTCCAAACCTCTAATTCCAATAAACATATATCATGTTCCACCATCATTACAACTTATTGACATGACATCCTCACATGACTTTGACCATGTATTCGATCTAGTACAACTAGGTAGAAGATTAATCTTTATGTACTATTTATTCTCATAATCTATCTTCATAATGTCATTAAAATTTGTTTTTTATGATTTAGGGCATTTTTTATAGTTATTTCAGATGAGGACAATGAAGAGGGAACAAATTACTATTTATGTCAGTGTATAAATGGAAAGAAAAATTGACATACCCAATTGTAGATGGAGAAAACATTGATTATCCCACTAGGTCTATGGTACTCATAGGAACTTGGATTCAATGATATCCTATAAGAAATTCAAATTTATGGTTGTTTGAAGACTTTGAAACTCATAGGAAGATTCTACACTATTCAAATTTGGTTCTTGTAATAAATATTAAATTGCAAAAATATCATGGGAGGCAAAGAAACAAGAATCTATGGAAAGTTTGTGAGTTAGACCATGAAGGTATTATTGATACTATCAATATTAGAGAAGATACAAGTGGTTCATTGTATTAAAATGTACAAGTATTTTGACTTGTAAAATGTAGATATAATCAATTTTACCAAATGTTTTTGATTTTATAAGTAGTACATGCATAAATTTCATGTTTAATAACTTCCTAACATTTTTTGTAGGTTAGTAGTGTTAAATCAGCTTCCACCTTCACATGGTTGGCACCGTTAGTAAATAATTTCATATTATTGAAGCTAAGAGAAGATTACTAAAATTAATTGGCATTTATGTACTCTTAAACAATTACGCATGATAAGTTTATTTCTCCTTGTAACCTTCCAAACATATTTGTTGTCATTATTTCCGTGCTCCAAAATAGTAGAAAAAATGCACTTGTAGGTGGATATGGGTGTCATGCTGGTTGGAACATGTCTAATTTACCTATATATACACATTAGAAGTGGTGGATTTACACCTACTGGTCCCGAAGGCAAAGTTACTAGTTAGAGGTCAAGAAGTTGTCTCTTCACTATCAAAAATTTGCATTTGAGGACCCTTTACTGTAACTTCTACCATGGATTTATCTTAGAGGTAATTAAAAATAGATTTAGGGTGTAATTAGAGGAATTTACAATGCACATGAATTATCTTATGGTTCCTCCATATGACTTATAATTTTCATTTTATGCATGCCTAAAGTTAGGCTAAAAATCAACATCTTTCTTATATTGGGAAGGACATTCTTGAGCCTGGAATGGGTGGTGGTTTTTTTTTCTAGGCTAGATGGGAGGCCAAGAACCTATTCCTATACATTATTTTCCCCTCTGAATGTCTTGGAAGTGCTAGTTTTCAGCCAATAAGCACCGAAAATTGAGTTCTCAGACCATAGCTTTAACCTTGATAACATTTGTTGTCAGTGTTTTTGTACTCTAAAACAATAGTGAAAATGCACTTACGAGTGGAAGTGGGTATCATGATGGTTGAAACACATGTAATTTTCCTATATAGATGTGTTTTAAGTAGTGGATTTGCACCTGTCGATCTCAGAGGCAAAGTTGCTAGTTGGAGGTCAAGAAGTTGTCTCTTCACTATCAAAAATTTACATTTTAGGACCCTTTACTACAAATTCTGCCATGAATTTATCTTAGAGGTGATTTAGACTAGATTCAAGGTGAAATTAGAGGACTTTACCATGCACATGATTGATCTTATGGTTCTTTCATATGATTTATAATTGTCATTTTATGCATGCTTGAGGTCAGGCTAAAAATCAACATCTTTCTTGTATTGAGAAGGGCATTCTTGAGCCTAGAATGGGTGATGGGTTTGTTATTCAGGCTAGATGGAAGGACAAAAAATTGGTCCTAGATATTATTCACCCCTTTTAACATGTTGGTAGTGACAATTTTTAGGCAACAAGCATAAAAAATTGATTTATTAGATAGTAGCTTCAACCTTGAAAACATTTATTATCAGTGTTTTCGTGCTCCAAAACAATAGTGAAAATGCACTTGTGGGTGGAAGTGGGTGTCATAGTGGTTGGAACACATGTAATTTTCCTACATAGATTCATTCTAAGTGGTGGATTTGCACCTGCCAGTCTTGGAGCTAAAGTTCCTAGTTGGAGGTCAAGAAGTTGTCAAAAATTTGCATTTGAGGACCCTTTATTGCAACTTCTACCATAGATTTATCTTAGAGGTTATTCATAATATATTCAAATTAAAATTAGAGTAATTTAACATGCACATGATATATCTTAATATTCTTCCATATGACTTAAATTTTTTGTTTTATGCATACCTGAAGTTAGGCTAAAAATCAACATCTTTTTTGTATTGGGAAGGGCATTCTTGAGCCTAGAATGGGTGGTGGGTTTATCATATAGGCCATATGGGAGTCCAAGAACATAGTATTAGACACTATTTTCCCGTTTTAATGTGTTTTTATTTCCAATTTTTAGCCAACAAGCGGTAAAAATTGAATTCTCAGACCATATCTTCAACCTTGATAACATTTGTTGTCAATGTTTTTGTGCTCCAGAACAATAATAGAAATGCAATTGAGAGTGGAAGTGGGTGTTATGGTGGTTGGAAAACATGTAATTTTCATATATAAATTAAATTTAATTAATGTATTTTCACTTTCCAGTCTTAGAGGTAAAGTTGCTAGTTGGAGGTCAAGAAGTTATCTCTTCACTATCAAAAATTTGCATTTTAAGACCCTTTACTGAAAATTCTACCACATATTGCTATTAGAGGTGATTTATAATATATTAAATCATAAATTAAAGGAATTTAAAATTAATATAAATGATCGTATGGTTCCTCCATATGACTTACAATTTTTTTTTTATGCATGCCTAAAGTTAGGCTAAAAATCAACATCTTTCTTGTATTGGGAAGTGCATTCTTAAGCCCAAAATGGAAGGTGGGTTTGTCATTCAGGAAATATGGGAGGACAAGAACCTGGTAATATATGTTATTTCCCCCTATGTATGTGTTGGTAGTTCCATTTATTAGCCAATAAGCACCAAAAATTGAGTTCTCAGACTATAGCTTCAACCTTGACAACATTTGTTTTTTATGTTTCTGTGCTCCCAAACAGTAGTGAAAATGCACTTATGTGTGGAAGTGGTTGTCATGGTGTTTGGAAAACATGTAATATTTATATATATATGCATTAAAAGTGGTGGATTTACACCTACCAGTCCTGGAGGCAAAGTTGCTAGTTGTTAGTTGGAGGTAAAAAGGGTCTACAAGACAAAGTACATATCCAAATGACTTGAAACTTGGTATGATTGATATTAATGATGTAATATACCCATATATAATATTTATAAGTTAATATTAAAATTTTAAGTGCTCAATATGTTTTCACAGTCCCCTTCATGTCTCATAATGGTCACTATTCATGCATGCATCATTTTTGGAGTTTGAAGCTATGTTTGAGGGTTATAAGCTTAGATAAGTATTTGAGAAGTATGGTAAGATGGTTTTAAACCTATTAAACACATTTAAAGGGTGTTCACAGTCCAAAATTCATGAAATCCCCATAGGTAGGCTCAAATCCCCATAGGCAGTCTCAAAAGCATAAAGGCAAAGCTGGTTTTTTGATCATTGGAAAGGTGTTATGAGATGTTTTAGATGTCATGAGTATGTTTTCAACAAAATAATATTAGTGGGAAGGTCAAATTGGTCCTTTGGAGAGTATGTATAGGGCATGGGAAACCCTAGATTAGCAAGCTTCAGGCATTTTCAAGAGATTTAACCATGGGAATTTAATAAAACATTGTAATCTTGCTCCCTTATACATGTACAAAGTGAATCAAAAGGTTTTAAACTAATATTGTATGGATGTGTATGGATTATAAGACTGAGGGTTTAGAATAGGGCTAATTAGGCCTAAATGAGGGTATGCTAATGAAGGAAGTGATAGTTAGAGGTGGAGTTGGGATATAAAATTTGACATAGACATGAAAAATAATAAAGTGTACTTATCAATTCCATTATAATCTCTTGAGAAATCATAATGTTATTATTAATTTTTTATAAGGGTCTGATTTGTAACATTATCCTAAAAATTTATTTTCAATCTCATAACATTTGTAATATTTAAGAATAATTCAAAACCAATCATTTATAATACTTTGAACACAAGTGATTAAAACAAGATTTAATTCATTGGTTTTATTAAATATTCATGTACAAAATGAGAATGCCATGTATAAATGTCATATATAGGCATACAATGTCAATAATTCATGAATTGACATATAGGTATACAAAACATTACATCATGTCTAACAACATAGTATCTAATGTCGAGTGAATACATCATATATGCATTTATAATGCCAAAAATATGTACATTTCCATATAGGCATACAAAAAAGTACAACATCGACAACATCCTAATCATCAAATAGTCTCCCTATCTTTGCCTTCTTTGAATAAGACTCTCCTTAGGATGCCTTGCTTGTAGATGGAGATATCTTGAATGCCTTATATTTATTTAAGGTTTGACTATAGGTATTATTCTCATAGCTCACTTGTAGCTGAACTTATTCAAATACAAAAATTATTATAAAATTAACAAGTATACATGAAACCAAGTTAATAAACTCATGTTTTAAACTATAATAAAAAAATAATTTAAACATTCACTTACCACAATCTCATGGTCCTCCTTAATTTTATGTTTATGCTCAACTGGGTCACTATTAGGTTTAGCTACACAAGAAATCATATCAAATGATGAAGAAATATGAGGATTTGTCGTAATAGTCATCTAAATTAGATTATCAAATGTCATATGAAAACCCTGCATACACAATACATTCATGCATATAAGTTATATTTTCCAAAGTATATAGTAAAATTATTAAAATAAAAGTACTAAATTACAATTAAAACTTACAAGTGAGTATACATACCTTGATGAGTGCCTGTGTGGATGACATTGTAACAGTAATGCTCAAGTCTATCTCGACTTGCAATGATGGAGTGTCTACCCTAGTCATCAACTGAACAAACAACCTAATAATTAATAACTTGGGAAATTAATTTATTAAAAAAATTGTTAACAAAATTAATCTTTCATAAGATATGAAAAAATATAATGAGGTCACAGGAATCATGAATGTGACAAGTGGATATGTGCAACATGTGACTTGTAACACCACATTAAAGGCAAAAAATGTCAATTTCATGAGGGAGAATGATAAGATAATGAGAGAGGATTTTTGAGTGTATTTTTTAAATTGAGTCATTAAATGTAGGTGCATCTTAAAATTCCAATACAAGGTCTGAAATTTGTCTTAAAAATGTTCAAATTTGAATTTGAGTTCAAATAGGTTTTCCCTGGGTTTAAGTTAGTCTAGTTGGTGTGTAATTGATAACTCAAATGTTGGACTATAAATAATTTAGATAAGTATGTAGAATGATCACATAAAGGGGGATATATATTGATATATGTTTATATTTCTTTGACATTGAAAGAGGAAACAATCCCTAAGTACCCTATTTTCTAAAGGGCAACATAAAGTCAAAGGATTGAGTTATATTATGTTGAAACTAGTTTGGGATTTCATTTAGATTATAAGGGGTATAATATATTTATTGGAAGTGTATATAATCCCATATTAGGTTTTTAAGATATTTTATGTTGAAGGAAAGACAAAGTAACCTTATATCCTATTTTCTTTTGTGCATAAGCAAGGTTGTAAACTGAGAGTTTTGAGTTTGTAATTGATTGTGGGCTTTTAGAACTTGTTATCTAAATGAAAAAGTTGTATAGGGTCAATACAAACTTAATGAATTTTTTTTAGGGTTTTGAAACACACTAAAACAAAATTTATCCCATTTAGTGTGCTCTTGGCCTTGGTAATGACATATAAACCCTAATTCTAGGGTTTAGTGTATAAAATGAGATTTGACCATTGAAAAATTCTAAAAAATTGTAATCTTAATTTATTTGTTGTATTATCACTAATGGAAGAGGTTTCAAGATTTTTATGTATGGAAAACTACATAAATGAGGCTATGAAATATTATTAGGCCTATAGAAGGGTTAAGGGATAAGGGTTAAGGCCTAGACAAGGAAATTTACCCAAAAATAAGGCTAGTAGAAGGTAAAGCTAGAAAGGTGTATATGAGGGGTAATTAGATAGATAGTTTGAGTTAGTGACATGACCAAGGATGTAAAGAGAGTGTGATAAGAAGATATAAATATAGATTTTACTAATATTATCATTATTATTTGATTGACTAAAGGACTAAAGGAATGAGTTATGAATGGATGAAGGAAAACCTTAAAAGGAAGGGATATAGGTAATTTTTGGTATAGAATTTGATATATCTCTACATAAATGGATATAGATAGGACCTCTCCCCAAACTAGATATAGTATGTCTTTGGGCCCATAAGTAAGTGGTGGTAACAAACTACTCAATCACATCTATTTATATAGGGTTGAGGTCCCCTATTTGTATATGGTCCCAAGGCCTATGCCATATACATATAGGCTATAGTTTATGCTCTCCAAAAAAACCAATGGGAACTAATGGACACTCTCCCAAAAAAATAATGGAATTGACTAGATACAATGGGATCAAGAGGCTATGCCATCTAAATTTATAACTCCATAGATAGAGATAAAATTATTATGCTTGGACAAAATTAAGATGGGAATTGAATTGATAGATATGACCATTTTGGATATCGATCATAGAGAATGAACTACTATATGTGATTAGGATAACAATGAATCAAGTTATTGGCTATGAGGCTAGTATTTAAAATAAAGGAGTGGTGTGCATATTAATGGAGACATGATATGCTCAATTAGGAAATTGATAGAAATATATTATAATAAATAAATTTTATCAAATGAATTATATATATATATATATATATATATATATATATATATATATATATATATATATATATATATATATAAATCCAATCTTATTTATTGGGATTGACCCATTATGGAAACTACATATAATGGGATATCAAGCAAATGTTTAACTCACTATTTTGGTTATTGAAAACATAGTTGAGATGGAGGATGAGTTTATAACAAGTTACTCCAATCCATGTTAATACATCAAATAATAAAAAGATCAACAAAATTATAAATTAGGTATTTTATATTTTCTTAAAAAATCTACCAAGGATGCAATTAAGGTGTATGAATGTACATCTAGAGTATATAAGATTCACTTGAAATTTTACCTCTATAAATGTATATGGTGTTATACTGACACATGTAGATGTAGTAGCCTAGATTGGCCCACTACTTATTTGTGATATCAAAGTCATCTCCTCCTAGAACACAAAAAAATACATACATACATATATATATATATATAATTCAATTTAAATGTGTAAATTATTTTTTACCTTTTTAATTAAATGCAAATATAACTTAAAAATGTAACATTAAATTTATATAAAAGATACCTGCATGTGTGTAGAGACTCCCAATGTATCCCAACCAAATGTGTGTGATAATAAATCATTAGTAAAGGCCATATCCTCCAATCCCTCTGAATTACCACCATCATCATTTTAAGGTCTATTGAAAATACCACCACAAAATTTACATGGGTGAGGTTCGATATGGCCACTAGCTGGAGTATCATGATCATCTGCCTCTAAAAGTCTACTTGTATGATGAATGAGTGTATCTATAAGTTCACTAAGTGCATACAAAGTGTCTATCTCCACAACCTTTTTCACCATAGATGTAATCTCTAGATGAAGTGGCTTTTTGGAAGGGATCCTTGTATGGTGATTAGTTTCATGATGTGTACCTGATCAATCCTACATGGAGACTTTCCCTTGACTTTGAAACTCACCATAGTCAAAGTAGTTTGGAATTTGATTAAAGAAAAACTCATAATAGAGTTTCATTAAAAAGTACAAAGGGACTTCATGTTTATTATAAGGGGGATAGTCAAACACCATCCACCGTCACTACAAAAATTTGGCCTTAATCAAATTGTGTTGGCATTGGTGGACTAGGAAACATTTGGTCATTATGGGAAACAGGGCATTGGTGGTTAGGTCGATAAATATGGCACAAATTTGAACTTTTGTTATATTTTTATTCTTTACCTTAGATACTAACAATTTGTTAGCATATTAAGCCCTATATCTATCCCTATATGAACTCCATCTATCAATTTGACTCATTATCAAGTCAAGTCACATCTGCCAATGGTGTTTTTATTGTGAGTGTTAAAAAAACATTGAATGTTTCACACTTAATAATATTTAAATTTTGGATAGAGTTTTATGTCTTATGGACATTAATCTTAGGAGTGGGAATCCTATAAGATTGCTCAAGGATTGGTACCACCTAGTGCGGTGGGAGTTCTCCTTGTAGTGGAGTGTAATTATCTTTGTTGAGGAATCTTATGTATTAGGAGTTTTCTCATAGATTGGAACCTCATATGTTTATGTGGATTGGGAAGATGTGTCATATCACTTAGTTATCATAGAGGTGAGTTGTTACTCTATCAACCTCCTTTGATATTATTGTAAGCCCACCAATGAGATTCATATTTTCATGATGTTGGTTTAGTGTTCCTTTAAGTAGAAACTTATTTCTAAAATGTTATTTTGACCATATTACCTTGAGTTCATGGGATAGTGTCTTCTACTTATTGTTGAGAGAGAATAGGTAGGACTTGATGAATTGATGCATTTATGTGGTTAATATTTTTATTTTTTATTATGGAAGTAGTTTGTGATACTATAGTTATATAATTGGTAAGTGACTAGTGATTTGGAAACTTGGGTTGCAATGTTTTTATTCATTCCATGTGAGGTATTTAAGAGTTTTATTGTTGTGCCTTTTTAGATTCATACTTACCAGTGTTATTTTATCTAACTTGTGGTCTTAGACCACATGGAGTGGTGAACCTTGAATTTATATTGGCTCTAGATTAAGAATTATAAGTTGATTATAATTATTATGTTATTATTTAACTTTTGATTATATTTTTATTATCTCATCTTGCTAAAGACATGTTTTAATGAGATATTTATGTACCTTTCTCCTAGAGAAAGTATGGTATTAGATGTGTGGAACATATTATTAAGTATAAAGGGTTGAGATAAGCTTATAACTTATGTAACTAATCGAGCAAATGGGGAGGCTTTGTCTCTCTTGTTATTTTTTTTAAACGTTGTAAGGATGGTGTGATCCATGGCCTTTATATGTTATGTTAATTTTAACATTATTTCCTCTTAAATATGACTATAACAGAATAGATTAAGCTATAAAATATGATATTAGTTTTGTTTGGATAGTGACAACTTAATAGAATTATGGAATGATTGTATGATTTTTCTTATAATGTACGTTGATACATATAAAATTATTTAGCATATATCATTGCTTTATATGATTTTTTATTATGGATATGTCATTCATTGAACCTTGTGCACATATTGGAGATCATTAGGTCATGGAGACCTAAGGGATGAGTGGAAAATTAAGAACATGAGTACTAAGAGATGTGAGTGGACTCTAGTTCGTCTCACATTAACTTTGTAGTTCTAAGTTTGGATCCAACAAGGAGAGCTTGTCAAATCTAAGATTTGATAAATAAGACTTGTCAAATTCAGTCATATGTCCATACACATGTATATTGTGGAATGTTTATTCCTTAATTTTGTATACATTAGAAATATAGTATTTCTAGTTCCTATTCATCATCATACTTATCATGTGATAAATTGAATAATGACAATATTAACATGTTGTAATTATCAAGAGATACATAGATTAATTATGGTATTAACTTATACACATCATTCTTGCCAGGTTCCCTAAACATTTTTCTCTAGAATGAGAAAAATGCTCTCTAGGATAGAAAGATGTGTAGAGGGACTAGGAGGCTTTATGGAACTCTTTTTGACCATTTATTTTTGAATTTTTTGATGATTTCATGTGTTTTTGGTTGAATCCTAAATTTGAGAAGTCAATGAAATTTCATCAAGATATGTGGGACCCTTTGAAGTATTATAAGTAGTTAGTCCTATAGTATATAGGCTTGCCTTACTAGTTCTAGACCCCAGGGTGGTCATGATAAAACTGTTAAGAGTAAGTAACACTCACAAACATTATTTTTATAATAGGGATATTTCACAGTGAAAGGTTTTGTGGGACTAATACTCTTGGGATAATGCTACTTGGGATAAATAAGATGAGCTCTAAAGGTGATTTCTACATTTATTTTCTCGATTTGATACTTCATACTATGTTATTTTTTTGCTAATTAATGTTTTTAATTTAGAACTTATGTTTGAATAAGTTTCATCTAGGATGGTGAATATCCTTAGGGGGGAAGGATGTTACATTCTGATTTCCTTATTAATAAAATTTACATGATTATCCATGTATATTTATAGTTGATAATTTGATTTGATTTTTACTAGCTAAGCTATAAGTTATATGTTATCATGGAATAGTTGTATGTTGCTTATATTACATGATTTCATTGTTATGAGTTAGCTATAATGTATATTATTTACATTATGATCATGTTGATTTATCATTTCAGTAGTATTTTATGATTTATACATGTCATGATGTTATAGACTAACTACCTGCTTATCATGAGTTAGACACATGAGAGATTCAACCCTTAAAGCATGATGGAGGGAGAGCATCATCAAAGAGGGTGATGTAGATGGAGATGTTGGGGGATGATAAAATAATGGATAGAACCCTGTACATACCACATTTAATATCACTCATTTTATGCATAGTTTGAACTATTAGCATTGGTACATTCTTTACATTATTTGAATTTGGATAATCATTTATCCATATTAGTTGTGTGTGTTAGTTCAGTTTAATGCTTATGTAGAATTAATATTTTGCAATTGTTATAAGTAGATTGGATGAATAATGTTACTATGCATTATGTTATGTTATTCATGAATTTTTAATGTTTATGGGAACGTAAATAAGTGTGAATAGTACCATATTACTATGGTATATAGACTAACTAAAGTATCTTTTTAATTTTTTTAAACATTAGATTTTTATCATATGATATTCAAGAATATAAAAATATGCCTTATTAGGTGTAAATCACAAAATATGAGGGTAATCTATACAAATTAGTGATAATAACAAATACATTGTTATAATTTAGATTTAGATAATAATATATTATCACCATTTCAATTTAAAAGATATTATTAACTTTATTTGGGATGATTCATTATGGTTATTAAGATATCATTACTAAGTTATTTGAAAAAAAAGAAGGAATAAAATAAAAAATAAAAACCATAATGATATAAAGTGTGTAAAACTTATAATTTAAAAAAAATAAAAAGGAAAAAAAATAAAGACAAGTTTTAAAGAAATCTCATGCAAAGAAAACAAAAAAAAAATTAAATAAAGGGTATGACAATGCACATTAAGAGAGATTTGGGACAAGGCAGTAGAGAGTGTTGAAGGAGTGGAAGGTTAAGATGAAACCCACAACTAGAGAAAGGAAGGGCATTCTTGTATCTTCATTCATCAAAGATATGTAGACATTTCTCAATACAACCATGTCAGATGCAAATTCTACCCTCAATGACCTATAGGAAAGGTTGGCATATTTCCAAAGCCAAATATCAAAACTTATTTCCATTAGAAGACAATTTTATGCTAGATTTTGCACTTTTTACTTTAGGAGCCTTTGGTAGTAGTATTATTCTAAATCATGATTCATCATATGTAAAAATCAATGGTATTTAAGCTTCCATAGTCCATACATTTGTATATAAAATAACTTTTAATAATTAATGGATAGATAGCTCCTCTTGACATTTTACGATTTCAGTGATATAGGCCTAGAATTTATAGGCACAATACCAACCATGTCAGGTTCTACCAAATTGTGGTATCAAGCACCTAGGAAAATTTATGCTCTTTAATTCTATTATTATTCATCAAATAATCCCCTTAAGTCATCCATTGTGTGCCCTTTAATCTAGATTATTTAAACTATAGAAAGATTTAGAAATAATAAGTGGGGAGATAATTTAGATGTATCAATATGATAGGTTCATTTTGCAATGGGAATGAAGAGATGATCCATAAACTAGGTAAAATATTTCTAAGATAGATTCTGAAAATCTCAATTCCTTAGTTAAATAGAATTGGTTGTAAAAATCTAGGACTGAGTGAAAGTAATCACAGAACTTTATAAACTCATATCCCACATATAACTTTTGATTTGATGTCATATTAAACTTTCTCATAATTTATATAGTGTTTCATTAATTCATTTATAATTTAATTAAAAAAAAAAAAATCATAATGAACTATAAAGGAAAAGTGAAATCAACATGATAACAAAGTTCACCCAGTTGGGATACATATTTGAGATTGCTAAATCACAATCTGATCCATTATAAAGGATGTAAATATTTAAAATTTACAACTTACATCCAAATGGGGTATGGAACCTAAAAATTATGTTGAAACCATAAGAATACTCTGATCCACTCAAAAATTATTAACAACACCAGTTCTTCTTCTTCTTCGTGTTTTTAGGAAATTCTCCATTCAGAGTATCTAGCATAATGATAAATAAGAGTGCCTTTGTTGGTTACAAACCTACAATTCCAATATTAACCCTATAAATATATAGATACATCCTACATGGCAAAAGGCCCATAAAAATAAAGACATTAAAAATATAGTTGTGGGTCTCTCTATATCAATATAGAGTCACACAATATATATCTTCCTTACCTACCACATAGAAGAAAATAACTAGACTCAGTCTCTTTATGTCTATCAATACCATCTCAGTGATATATTCACATTACATCCCTTCTTTGGCTGAAATAAATACAAATATAAGGAAACATAATAACACCCATCTATATCTTCCACCATGGCTTAAAACATTTCAAAATGAAAGAAAATGTTATCTCATCTATCTGAGATTCATTTCCTAAAACATACATCTCTACATATATACTTTTAGGGCCAAAAGGATTTACAAACAGAAGAAAACATATATATGCTTGAATCATAACTATCTTACTATAATCAAAATAGAAGATAAATAGATCCCATTCGAGACTGTGCAAAATAACATATACATGCACAAATACTTTACCAAAAACCAATAGGTAGATATCATGCTTGGTTTGGGTCTCTAAACTCAAGTTGAATTCTACCCAAATTGAGTCTCTCTTGGTATGCTTATCTTCATGACCAAATATTATTTTAAAGAAGATCTCGTATTAACCCTCATGGTAAATGGCTTTGTCGAATATATAATGTCATCCACATAACAATATGTCTACATATTTACAAAGTGGGACCACCTTTAACTCAGTTCCAATAGTCATCCAAATAGGTAATGACTTCTATCTGGACCTCTATATAATTATATGGTGAGTTTTCCTATTTATTCCCCAACTCAACCCTACCAAATATGCAGTCACAACCATATGCACAATTAGGCACCAATGGCCCTTCACCAATAGACTACGTATGGTATGAGAGAGATAATGACACCTTACCTAGATTGATGGATTTATTTAATAGGCATTATCATCCTTTTTGGATGCATCTTCACCCAAGGCTCCATCATGACTATGTAAACTAATTCATAAGATCACACCATATCCAAAGACTTTTGAATAGATGTTATCCTGCCAAAAATAGACTCAAGTCTATGTTACTCTTACCAGCTCAACTCGACTCAGTAAAATTATAACATAGATGTATCCTCCATCCATGGCCCAAATTCTTAATTGAAGAGACATATATGTCCTTTAATTCTCTCAGCCTATGTTATTTTACCCATATAGCTGTCATCATATCCAAAAGTATTGATAGTTTAAATTCTATTCCACACAAGTTCCATTCTACCTTTTTTTCTAATATGTAGTTCTATGAAAATATTCCATAGCCCAATGACATGATTTTCTATCACCTAATGGCCTTGTAAAAACAAAGTCTCTTTGGTTCAGGCTTACATATGCCAATATACCATCTTCCTCAGCTCGTTATAATGGCATCTATCAATGAAATTGAATCCATTCCAAATCTTCTAGCATTAACTGACTCCCAACAACCTGTATGTTCCATGATCCCTATAATCTTAATGTATTCTTTTTTGAGGATATATATACCACATTTTCCATTTATCAAATGGTTGAGATCTTTTTATAAAGTTACATGCCTTTGTAATGCATGGATTAGCCCATGTCCCAACCACCTTTTGCTAAAGAATCTCCACATAGCCTTAGGTTTGTTAAGATGTGTTGGCAACCTATTGGAACATTGTAACAATGGTGAGTTGATTCTAGTGGTAAATTAGTGGATCAATATGGAAATATAAACTTACTAAGCTAGATAATGCAACTCAATCCAATATAAATGCAACTCATCTTGGAACTTGAGTTGGGTCTTAGGTTGACATAACTTGAATTTAACATGTAAACTTAGAATAACAACTTGAGTTGTGTAGTTAAAACTTGGCATGTATAAGTGAATTGAAAAATGGAGGATGTGGTGGCATGCCACATGATGGCCTAAGAACCTACCATGTGGACCTCTCCAATTTATCCTCATCATACCATGTGTCACAACTGAAAACACAAAAATAATAATATATGGTAAATTATAGTGAAATGAAAAACACTATTACCATTTAAAATGGTAGAGTCCCCCTCTATTATAAGAGTGGGATCCACCAGATATGGTCTTCATATCCAATATTTTGAAAACCAATGAGGAATGATGAATAAAAATCCTCTAGATTAAACCTCCCCAAAAATAGGCTTTTGGTCTTCAAAAGTCCAAATACTCCACTGTATCTGCTAAATGGCTCTTTGCATCACATCAATGTATAGAAAACTAAATATAGCCAATGAAGGTGTTATGGAGTTAAGTTATGCAAATAAAATCCATTTATAAAACACCAAGTCTATATTAGTGAAATAAGATGTTATAAAAAATTCCCTGCAAGGAGTCAATTGTCTAATTGAAACTATAATCTGCTCATGGAGAGTATAATAAAATATGTATCCATTATTTACCAAATTGACCTATCACTCAATAGCCATAACATTTTGCATATTCTCTCAACCCTTGCATTGCCTAAAGGTTAAGGTATGCTCTTTTTTATCAACATCACACAAGGGAAATCACAATGTGTTGCATAAACCTATAGGATTCACAAATAACTACAACATATGTATATTTGCATTACAAACATTGCCCATCTATGGGTCTTAGATAGTGCTTCTACATGAGGTATATGAGAAACATACATGTGAGTACAAAAATTATGAAATACAATAATTGCCCATAATACTATGGGACTTGTATATGCAAGTATAAAACTGTGCAACTAATTGTACATCCTAAAGGTTAATAATGCACAATATATGAAATATATGAAAGAATAATCAAGGGAAATAACACCATCATCTCAAAAATAATTATATATCCCTAAAACTTGATTATTAAATCTTTCCCTGTACCTGTCAAACTCCAATGTCAACTTGGAGAATTTTCATAATAAGAGTTTCTTGATAAACTCACAAATATGCAAGTAAATCTAATCCAAATATCACATAAAGGTGATAATAAAACCAAGAATTTTAAACCTATCTCAATTTTTCCTTCACCATTTGATTGATCTCTAATTCATACCTCCAAAACTCATTTAGATGAGTTAGTTTTCCCAAAAAGCTTATCAACAAAAAACTAAAATAGGAGATAAAAAATAACTTCCTTTCAAACACAACCTTATAAAAAATTCCTTCCCTAGATCCAATAGTTAGGAATTATCTGAAAATAATGTTTGAAATGAATATAAGCATATTATTCCATACCATAGATATGATTATCAAAAACTGTTTAAATAAATCATTTAACCAATAAGGGTTGTTCCCTCTTCATGGTTTCAACACTGAATAGTAGATGGTTTCATCTTAATTTAAACTCTATCTTCTAAGAGTTAGATGAACCATTTGCATTTACAAAAGGCTTTCAACAACAATTTCACATAAATGTATATTTTATTTACAAAGTAACCCACACAAAGGTTATCCTGATGTCAAGGATTCAAACCAAAAATTGTGCCATATAGTTATATTGAAAATAAATCATACCTCTTTGAGAACTGTGAAGTGCACATCTATTGAGTATTGGTTGGTATTTTTTTGGAGTTTAGACAATTTTTTGTATTCTTCCTACAAATCTCAACAAATCTATAAAAATATAAACCAACTTATCAACCAATTATAAACTCAAAAATCAACATGTGAAAACCTATTGAATACTGAATAATGCCTTATATCCATTTCCATATCATACCATGGAACTGATCTTTTCACTTATTCCTATCATGAAGTACATATACATCCATAATATAATTAGTAATCCAAAATATAAAGGCTACACAACTGGTTATAAAATGCCAATAATATTGTGTCAATGCCAATATGAAATTAGAACACAATTATACCTCAATCTGCCCTCTATGTAAGACTGGTAATCAAACTACAACTGACTCCTCTTGGATGTGCATCAATGAAACTACCTTGAATTTTATCTAAATAATTCCCAAGATATAACTACAAATCCAATTTTAATACCATCTCAAAACTCAAGTGATAATGTGTTGTGTTCTTCATCCATGTTCATCTTGTAGGGCTAGTAGATCTAGAACCATGGTTATTAGAAGCTTATCTTCTTCAAGCGAGTTGGAACGCCTTCCAATTTTCCTTTGTACTAGCCTTCCTGCATGGTCAACTCAAACAAAATAATCATAAATAAAGAATCTAATAAAAACTCCAAACTGAAGTATATCTATCAACTGAAGCTAATCCTATAATCACCTACTCTAATACCAAATTTGATTTGTAAACTAGGTAAATAGTTTCTAAAATAGATTCTAAAAATCTCAATTTCTTTGTTAAATAGAATTGGTTGTAGAAATATAGGATTAAGTGAAAGTAATCTGAGAACTTTATAAACTATGTCATGCATATAACTTGTGATTTGATGTCATATTTAAATTTCTTGTAATTTAAATAGTGTTTCATTAATTCACCTATAACTGAATTAAAAAACTAAAACTCATAATGAACTATAAAGGAAAAGTGACGTCAACATGATAACGGAGTTCACCCATTTGGGATACGTCTATAGGATTGCTAAACCAAAATCTAATCCATTATAAAGGATGCAAATATTTAAAATTTGTAACTTACATCCAAATGGGATATGGAACCTAAAAAAAATGATGAAACCACAAGAAGACTCTGATCCACTCAGCAATTGTTAACAACACCGATTATTTTTCTCCATGTTTTTGGGAAATTTTCCATTCAAAGTATCTAACATAATGATAAATAAGAGTGCCCCTAGTGGTTATAAACCTAAAAATTAGATATTAACCCTATAATTATATACATACATCCTCTATGGCCAAATCCCCTTTAAAATAGAGACATTAAAACAATAGTTATGGGTCTCTTTATATCAATACAGAGTCACACAATACATATCTTCCTTGAATACCATATAGAATAAAATAAACAAACTTGGTATCTTTGTGTCTGTTGATAACATATCGATCAGATATTCATGTTACCTCCCTTTCTTAGATGAAAGGCATACAAATAGAAGGAAACATATTAATACCCATCTGTATCTTCCACCATGGTGTAAAACATTTCAAAATATAAGAAAATGTTATCTCATCTATCTAGGATTCATTGCCTGAAACATATAGCTCTACATATATACTTTCGGGGCCAAAAGGCTTTACAAATAGAAGAAAACATATATATTTCTAGATCATAAATATCTTTCCATAATAAAAATAGAAGATAAATAGATCCCATTTAGGACTATGCAAAATAACATATACATGCACAGATACATTATTGGATACTAGTAGGCAGATATAATGCTTGGTTTAGGTCTCTAGCTGTAAGTCAAATTTCACTCAGATCAAGTCTCTCTTGGTATATGGGTAAGTGGACCAAATTAGGGGACAAAAAAGGGCCTACCATGGACATGATTTTTTTGAAATTTCATAAATTTGAACTTCTATAGATAACTTGAGATGGCTACACTCTAAATTTGAAGATGGTATAAAAACATGAATTGTATAATTTCAAGTCTAGTTTCCAAAAAAATATTTTTTTGAAAAATGGTTAAGTATAAATAGGTCAAACATGTAAAATTTGAAGAGGAACTCTTATTTTTTTTATAAAAAAAATAGTAGATAGATGGCCATGCGCCCACTATTATTTGAGCATCATTAAATATTATTTGAAACCCTTTAGTGAATATTTAGATAAGATCTTCTAGTGTGTTATGAAATTTTTTAAATATTTTTTCAATGAATATATTTTTTTATTAATTTTGAAATTAATTAGATCCTAAAAATTTACAAAAAAATGGATAGACGCTCGTGTGGCCCCCCTAACTACCTCAAAAAAATGATTTTTTTTAATATGTAAAATTAGACCTAGTTTGTTACCATATGATTTGTTTGTAATTAGATCAATGAAAAACAAATTAGATAAACATGAATAGACATGTATAGGTGAGGTATGTAGTGGCCTAAAAAAGATGTAGTTATAAATAAATATAGTTTGAACCCTTAAAATTACCCAAAAATTATAAAAATCATATATTTAGAAATAGGACAACATGCTCATCATGATGGTAATAATTTTTAAAAATTTGATGTTGAAATACATAGCTTAATTGGTGATTGAAGTTGAATTTTTTGTTGGTTTTTCTTAAAATTCTCAATCTCAGTTGTAGATGCATAGTCACAAGCCTTTGGCTCAGAAATCCAATCCAATTACAAGCCTAAAGGCCCAATTTCAATTGAAATTCAAATAACATGTACGCATTATTTTAAGTTCAAATAATACATATGCATTGTATAACATGTACACATTATATAGTGTATTATACAATGTGTACGCATTATATAATGCATACGCATTATATAATGCATACACATTGTATAACATGTACACATTGTATAAGACATACATGTTATATAGTGTATTATATAGCATGTATGTGTTATATAACATGTACACATTTCTTTTTCATAAGACCAAAATCATCTAAATGAGCATGTGGAAGTTGCACATGAAGCCAACTTTGGCCTTAAGCTTATATAAATAAAAGTATCACAAATAACTAGGCAAAGACTAGGAACAAGTCACATGGGTAAGTGCACACATTTGGGGGACAAAAAATGGCCTACCCATGGACATGAGTTTTTTAAAATTTTATAAATGTGAAATTATGTAGATAATTTGAGATGGCTACACTCAAAATTTGAAGATGGTATGAAAACATGAATTATAGAATTTTGAGTCTAGTTTCCAAAAAACTATTTTTTTGAAAAATGGTTAAGTATAAAGAGGTCAAACATCTTAAATTTGAAGAGGACCTCCTATTTTTGTAAGAAAACATAGTAGATAGATGGTTGTGTGGCCCACCATTTTTTGAGCATAGTTAAATATTGTTTGAAACCCTTTGATGAATATTTAGATAAGATATTCTAGTATGTTAGGAACTTTTTTTTATATATTTTGATGAATATATTTTTTAATTAATTTTTCAATTAATTAGATCCTAAAAACTAATAAAAAATGGATAATTGGTCATGCGGCCCACCCTAACTACCTCAAAAAAAATGAAATTTGATTTTTTTTTAATGTGTGTAGAATTATGCCTAGTTTGTTATTATATAATTTGTTTTAAACTTGCATCAATGAAAAAAATTAGATAAACATGAATAGGCATGTATAGGTGTGGCATGTAGTGGCCTAAAAAAGTTGTTAGAAATAAATATAGTTTGAACCCTTAAAATAGCCCAAAAATTATAAAAATCATATATTTAGAAAGAAAACATCATGCTTGTCATAACAATAATAATTTTTCAAAATTTGATGTTGAAATCCATAACATATTTGGTGATTTAAGTTTAATTTTTTTGGTTTTTATCAAAACTCTTGATCTCAGTTGTAGATGCATAGTCACAAGTCTTTGGCTTAGATATCCAAGCCATTTCTGAGCCTAAAGGATTGGTTTTCAATTCAAATTAAAATAACATGTACATGTTATATAACATGTATGCATTATATAATGTAATATAAAATGTGTATGCATTATATGATGGGTACATGTTGCTTTGTTATAAGACTAAAACTATGTCCACAAGCATGTGGGAGTTGCACATGAAGCCAACTTTGGTCATAAGCTTATATTTACTACTCTAAATGTTAACTATAAGTTACATTTATTTTCTTATAATTTAAATTTATTTTAATAAATATAATAAATTAGGGTCACTCAACATATGATAGATTTGGTCTCATAGTTTCATGCCTTATGATGTGGAAAATAGTTTTTCAAAATCCAATCAGGTTAGTACTTAGGCATTTTTAGGGTCTAAGTATTAAAAATAGGAATTTTAAGAATTTTTTTGCAATTGATATTAATTTTTGGTAAACATATAGTCAATTTTTAGATTTTTATGCCTTCTAGATTGATTCTTGGTATTTATAAGAGTATTAGGTTTGTCAAAATTAAAGTTTTCAAACCACTCACTTTGAAATTGATGCAAAGTGGTGTGATTGGGGTAGCATAAGTTAGATTGATGACCTAAACATATCAACCAACCATTTTAAATGTTAATTTCACTTCATCATCATCCCTCCCTCATCCTTGATCACTTCTTACTCATCCCTCATTACCCTTAATCAATCTCTCATCAATCCTCATTGTCCTTCATCACTCCCTCATTGACCCTCACTATCCCTAATCATTTCTAATCACTCCCTTATCATCCATAATCACTCCTCTATTGTTCCTCACTATCCCTCATCATCCATAATCACTCCCTCCATGTCCTTCATCATCCATAATCACTCTTTCCTCATCCCTCATAATACCTCATCACTTCTTCAGCCCTATTCACTCCTTCTTCATCCCTAATTACCCCTATATTTGACCTTAATTATCTCTCATCATATCTAATCACTCAATCTTATCATCCTTAATGAATCCTTAATTGATTATCATCATCCATCATCATTCCTAATCACTCACTTCTGATCCCTCATAATACCTAATCAATCTTTCTTCATCCCTCACCATCATTAATCACTACCTTATTGACCCTCACCATCCATTACCATCCTTCATCTCTCTATCATTTACCCTCATCATCCATCACCATCCCTAATCACTCCCTCATCATCTAGTATAATTATAAACTCTAAATATATCTTTGATTCCAATCATATGTTTTTTAATCCATTATAATAAAATTAACTCTTTTCTAGGATTATAAATTAATACTAGTTTAGCATGGTGTAAATGTTCATCCCATGTTTTCTAAAGATTAAGATGTCATCAAGGTAGATTTAAAAAATGACATAGGTAAAGGGTCTGAGGATGTCATTCAACGTCTTTAAATGAATGAATTCATTATATGAGTTAACCTAAAAGGCATAACCAACTATTCAATCAATCCTTCCTTTGTTTTTAGGACTATATTCCAAATGTCTAGAGGTTTAACATGAATACGATGATACCCAAACTTAAGATCAATTTTGGAAAATAATTCTACACCATGGATATGGAAAAAATGCCTTAATATTTAAATGAGAATAACAATTCTTCACTTTAATCTTTTTAATATTTTTTTAATTGATTCACAACTTTGGCACAAACACAAATGGGTTTCTACAAGGCAATGATTTGGGCATGATGTGTCCATTATCCATGATTTCATGGATCTACCACTTGATCTACTCACTCTCTAGAAATGATATGTTGTATAAATATGTTTTAGGTAGAGGTAGTTAAGGGATTAAATCAATAGTATTGTTTAGTGTATAGTATGTAGGAACTTATTTAGGTGATTGAAAGATATCTTTGTATTCATCTCGTTTATGTTTCAATTATTTTGTCTTTGTTATTGTTAGATAAACCACACTATGATATAGTTACATAAGGATTTAATTAAAAATTTACTTATTACCATTAAGATTATACTTCATACTATAACTGATAATATTATTTCACTTCTTAGCACTAATGACTGAAAACTTATGAACTAACTATGATATATGGTATTTTATATCATGAAAATCTATCACAAATTTTGAAAGATTTAATTCATAGACTACATGTCAATGGTAAATACATGGTTGACCACATGTAAAACATCACACACCTATAATGGTGAGATGTCACAAAGTATTTCATCTTTAAAAAGATTGATTTTATATACCAAGTGACATACTAGGTGATCTATTTCTCAAGGCCTAAACTAGACCATACACTAGCATATGGTTAAGGATGATGTATAAATTTCAAGTTTAATTTAAAAAAATATGATTTAGGATAAATTAAATTCTTCTAACTTATATTATAAATGCTGAAGTGTATTATCTCACCATTGATATACATTTGTTAATGAAAGAATATTTTTAATTCATATAATTTATTGTTGGGTGAAGTAGAGATATTTTTAGTACTAACCATATCATTAGGTTCATAATATATTATTTACTTAACTTTTTATAGTGATAGATAACTTGTACCCACTTCTCAAGATGTGCAATTAGAGAGATCATAGTGTGACACTCTTTATTGGATTGAATATTAAAGTTTTGAATTAAGCACCACTTTCCAATATTAGACTACTTGTTTTAATCATTTGAAAATTATTTTCAACTCTATGATATGATGACTCAATCAATATACATACAAATAGAAGGCCTTAAATATAATTATTAAGATCATAAAATGTCCTCATATGAAAATCAATTGATTGGTTTCAAGAAATCACATAGCTTGGTGATCCTCATGTATTTACTACACATATTTGGTGTTATGGGGTTTTATTTGCTTCTATTTTTCTAGTGGATTTTCAATTGTGAATTACATATTTTCTAACAGGCCCATATTTCTTCATAAGTGTTAAATATTTATGTTTCAAATTTGCCTCCACATAATTTTTATCACTATGTCTTATATTTTATGGTAGCGCTCAACTTTCCACTTGTATATCCTAACATTGTTAAACCCCCAAAAAATAACACCATCAAGGTATTGGATGGAGTGATTAAGGATGAAAAACGATGATGAGGTATTAAGTAGAGATGATGAGGGAGTCAATAGGGATGATGAGGGATGGTGAGGGTAAATGAGGAAGTGATTAGGGAGGATAAGGGAGTGATTAGGGATGATGAGTGATGGTGAATACTAACGAGGGAGTGATTAGGGCATATGAGGTATAAGTAATGAGTGATTAGAGATGATGATGTATAATGAAGTAGTGATTAGGGATGATGAGGTGATGTAAAATCTTCACTACCCAATATAAATAGTCATCTAGGTTACATGTTTTGAGTCTTTATAAGGTGTTCAATGTCATAAGAAGTTTATAGGAGTATTTATAAGTTTATAGTTTTGTGTCAATTTTAAATTAGAGTTGTATTGGACTTTTTATCTAAATCTTTCATTTAAATTTTTAAACTTTAATAGAGAATTCAATATTGTTTCAATAAGTATACAATTAAATTTGGTGTGGTTAGACTTTATCAAGGATTTTAGGATGTTACAACACATATAATTAAAATCATATTTGAGAAATATGTTAGTAGTTGAGTTAGTTGAGGACACTCTCAACATACAAAAGAAGTTAGAATTCAATTGATGGTTATTTAGTAATAAGAGTCTTGTCCATGTATTATTTTGTATTTAAAGTCATATTAAAGAGATTTGGAGGGGATATTATTTGAAAGGATGAATGTAAAGAAACCCAAAAGAGTGAATAAATATATTTTTATTATTATTTGTAGACATGAAAGCAAACACACCCTGCATCTTTTTGAATATGTGCAAAGATAGTTGACAATGTGCATGATCATGAAACATGATTAATAACAAGTTATTTATGATATTGGTGTGAGGGTAAGTTGAAAATACCTTTTATTTTATTTTGATTACATCATTTTTAATTGGAGTTTCAAATCCTTTGAATGTTCAAATTACAAATTGTATACGATGTGATTTTACAAACTGTGCTTTAAAATTTGAGTGAAGGTCAAAGTATTGTAGAAGAGGATATTATAGATGTTGGGATTTTGAAATATATGAATAATTATTAAATTTAAATAATAATTCATTAATATTATTTAAACATTGTATTTTTTATTCTAATAATGACATTTTGTGTGAAATAACACAACCCTATCTTCTAAGAGAAAAAGTTCCTAGTATACATCTGTGTGAGAAGGTATATGCATGTATTGGAGTGAACATTAAAAGGTATATGTTGGTGAGTTGATTATAATATGATCATGAAGTATTATAGTCTTTAAATTATCTTTAATATACTTGGATGAGTAAAAATAAACCTAACATAGTCCTAAAGTCATCAAGAAACTAAACACAATCAAAGTGGTATCTCATGGAAATTGGAAAATTGAGAGTTATAAATAGAAGGAATTGATTTTTTAAAGTGTGTAAACATTATGAAGAGGAGTTTAAACCTTAATTGTAATTTATAACCATTTTTTTAATGAATTAGAACAAATAATCTCTTCTCAGATTACTACAAACTTATGGCTAAGTACATAGTCTATTCAAATTTAGTTAAGTCAATCTACTATAGTTTAAAAATGGAAATATAACACTTGGAAAAAATGAATAGGGTAAAATAATACCTAATAAAATATTAAAATTCATTATAAATTCCTTTGGAATATTTAAATCTCATTTTGACCCTTCTCAAGTCTGTAAAACTAGTGTAAACCCTATATTAGGGTTTCTACTTTCAAAGTGAGTTTTTAGGAGTTGTAACCATAAATAATTGGTGAAATTTGGTGAAAAATTTTATTTAAAAATTAAAAAATATAATATAGTGTGTTTAAGTTTGTAAGTATGGATAAGTATGGATGGAGAGGATTGTGTGGTAGATAGGGTAGAAGGAAACTTAAAGACCTAATCTGAGAGTAGAAAGAGCCAAAAAAAAGTTATAAAATACTTGAAAGAAAGCCTTAAAATTTGTGAATACATGGGATATGATATAGGGTATCCATAAATGAGGTTTATTTGATGATTTTTTTCTATACAAGAAGATTATATTATAGATTAAGAGGTAATGTATGATATGAAGATTGTGTTGAGAAGTTAAGTAAGGTTGAGAAGAAGTTAGAGAGAACTCAAAGGAGTGGAAGGAAGTTTGTTAGAGACATATTAAATAATAAATAATTAGAGACAATATTTAATCCAATTTTTTATAAATCATAAATACTAGTAAGGGGATAGTCTCAAAGCAAGAGAGATTGGATGCATTGAGTAAGGAGAATAGAATGAAGAGTTTAGTGAGACCATCCAAAGAATGGTGGAGAATAAATGAAATGAATAAAATGAAGATGTGAATTTTGAATGTATATAGGGTATAAATATAGAGATTAGGAAATAAAAGACAAAGTTAAAGTTAGGTGGATATTGGAAAATAGCTTAGACAAGTAGAGTATGCAATAGGGCTCTGCATCATGAGGGATGGTGAGGGGAAATGAGGGAGTTATTATAAATGATGAGAAATGGTTATGGTTAATAAGGGTGTTATTAGATATGATGAGGGAGTGATTAAGGATGATGAAGTGGTGATTAGGGATGGTAAAGGCTAATGAAATAATGTTTAAGGATGATGAGGGATGGTGAGATCTAATGAGGGAGTGATTAGGGATGATGAGGAAGTGATTAAAGATGATGAGGGATGGTGAGGGTCAATGAGGGAGTGATGAAAGATGAAGAGGGATAAGGATTGATTTATTAGGTATGATTAGGCATAATTAAGCTCAATGAGGGAGTAATCAAGGATCATGAGGGAGTGATTAGAGATGACTAGGGATAGTGAGGGTCAATGAGGGAGTGATTAAGGACAATGAATAATGATGAGCGAGTGATTAGGGGTGATGAGGCATAAGTAGGAAGTGATCAAGGATGAGGGAGGGATGATGACTTAGTGAAATTAACACAAAGTGGTTTTTTGATGTGTACAATTCATCAATATGACATATGCTATCCCAATCACACCACTTTACATCAATTTAAAAGGGAGTGGTTTGAAATTTTCAATTTTAACAAACCTAAGACTCTTATAAATGTCAATAATCAATATAGAAGGCACAAAAATCTAAAAAATGACTATATTTTTACCAAAAATGGATATCAATTGCAAAATTTATATCCTAAAATCCCTAGGTTTAATACTTAGACCCTAAAAATGCCTAAATACTGACTTGATTGGATTTTGAAAAATTATTTTCCACATTGTAAGGCATCTAAATATGAGACCAACTCTATAAAATTTTGAGCGACCCAAATTTATTATACTTACTAAAATAAATTTAAATTTAAACTTATACTTAACATTTAAAGTAGTAAATATAAGCTTATGGTTAAAGTTGGCTTCACGTGCAACTCCCACATGCTCGTGGAGATGGTTTTGGTATTAGGATAAATAAACACATATGCATTATATAACATGTATGTGTTGTATAGTACACTATATAATGTGTACACATTATAGAATTTTAACACATTATTTGAATTTACAATAATGTGTGTGCATTATTATTTTCTTAATAACATGTACACATTTCTCAATAATGCATATGCATTATAGATTAGTAATTATCAAGCCATAATTTAAATAACATGATCAAGTTAATTAAATAATATGATCATGTTAATTAAATAACGTGATCAAATTATTTTATAATGCATTCACATTACCTAAAATATCCATGAAATTGTTCCCCAAATCTATGCACATACCCATACTTCTCTTCATGACCATATGGTTTTTAAAGAAGAGCTCGTATTAACCCTCATGGAAAATGTCTCTACCAAATAGATGATTTCATACACATATTTTAAAAGTGAGACCACCTTAAACTCATTTCTAATAGTCATCCAAATAGGTGGTGACTTTTATCTAGACCTATGTATTATTATATGATGAGTTTTCCCATTTCTTCCCCAGTTTGGCCCTACCAAATATGTAGTCCCCACCACATGCACAATTAGGATCTTCTGACCCTTCACTAATAGAATATGTATGGTATGCGAGAGAGAATGACCCTTTGCCTAGATTGATGGCTTTATTTAATATGTTTTATCATCTTTTTTGGGGATACATCTTCATCTAAGGCTCGATCAAGATTGTGAAAACTAATTCATAAGGTCATGCCATATCCCAAGACTTTCAAATAGATGTTGTCCTACTAGAAATAAACTTGGGTCTATGTTATTATCACCATCTTGACTCAGTTCAATAAACTTGTAACATAGATATATCTTCCATCCATAACCTAAAGGCTTACTAGAATAGACATAGACATCCTTTGATTCTCTTAGCCTATGTTCTTGTACTAATATAGCTATAATCATAGACAAAAGGCTTGGAAATGTAAACATCATTCCACATGAGTTCCATTTTACCTTTTTTTCCAATATGTGGTTCTATGAAACTCTTTCATATCCTAATGGCATGATTTGTTATCACGTAATAACTTTACAAAACTGGAGTCTCTCTGGGTCAACACTGCATATGCCAATATACCATCCTCTTTAACTCATTACAATGACATATATCAATGGAATCAAATCCATTCCAAATATTCTAGCATCAATTGACTCCCAACATTCTATATGTTCTGTGAGCCATCTAATCTTGATGTATTATTTTTAGGGGATGATTATCCCACATTTATTACATATCAAATGATTTATCTCTTTTTATATAGTTTCATGCCTTTATAATTCATGGCTTAGGCCACTTCCCGAACATATTTTTCTAAAGAATCTCCACATTGTCTCAAGTTTATTAAGATGTGTTAGCAATCCATTGGAATATTGTAAAAATGGTGAGTTGGAGGGTGAGTTGATTCCAATGGTAAATTGATAGACCGAGCTAGCCAATGCAACTTGATCCAATGTAAATTCAACTCATATTGGAACTTGAGTTGGGTCTTGGGTTGACATAACTCAAACTTGGCATGTAAACTTTGAATAATAACTTGAGTTGTGTAGTTACAACTTGGTAGTATAAGTGACTTAAAAAATGGAGGATGTGGTGGTAAGCCACATGATGGCCTAAGAACCTACCATGTTGACCTCTTTAATTTCTCCTCATCCTACCATGTGCCATAACTAAAAATACCAAAATACTAATATATGGTAAATTATAGTGAAATTAAAAACACTATTACCATATACGGTGGTAGAGTCTTGCTCTATTATAAAAATGGGCTCCACTAGCTATGGTCTTTGTACCCAATCTTCTTCAAATTGATGAGGACCGATGAATAAAAATACTTTGGATCAAGAGATTAGTGAGTTCAAATCCCATTGGTTTATTTCAATGCTAGCTTTTAAGAATTTATTCTTAGAAACCTAGTTTCAAAAATTTCTAGTTTATAGTAAGAAGTAGGAAGTCTAAGGTCAGGTCTTTAAAAATCATTTGCATCTAAAAAAATATCTTCCAACATAAATAGTGAAATCTTATATCATTGGTTATATTCCATTCTTCACAAACAACATACCGAATCTATGTAGTAAAACTTTGGTCAGAACACAAACTATTTTATGCATAAGATAGTGATTTAGATAAAAACAATGAATTAATGATACAAGTGGTGTATATGGGAATAATAAATGGAGTGAACCATGTATACAATGATCAAATTATTTGATTATATAATGAATATGTATTAAAGGAAATTAAATTCCTATTTAGTGACTTCATAAAGGATATGCAAGTTATATAATATCCTTTATTTTCTTCAATGATTTTAGTAAGTTTGCCCATTGAAATGAGTTTGATTTATCTTTCTTTTAAAGTGTGACATAATTCAGTGAAAGAAGAGAATCATTTGAATGTAATTGTCTCATGCAAAACTAGTAGAAGACTCTATGTAAAGAGGTCTTGTAACTCTTAATCTACCATAAGGCTAGTCATCTTGGCCAATATGGTCTTATATATGAGAACATACTCAGTGATAGGTTCATTTAATTTCTATTTTTGTTGTGCAATTTAAGCATATGAAACCTTATAGCCAATATTGATACTGTTTGGAACATATTGGTAAAAGGATTGAATTCATTAACCAACTGATTTAGTAAACTATAAAACCATTGTAATGCATAATCCTTAATGATCCTTGGAAATAGTTTAGTTGATAACCAATCATTTGTTACATAATCCAAAAATGTTACATGAAAGGCTCTCAAATGTGTCTCTAGATCACCCTTGCCATCGTAAAGAGTGAGATTAGGTTGTACAAATCTAGTGGAAAGGGTGTAGAAGCTATGTGTCATGTTAAAGGTGTATGAAATAAAGTGAAGCGGTCCAATGCCTATGTAGGTCTAGTGGTGCCTTGCTCAAGATGTTGTACCTTGGATTAAAGAGATTGAATATCTTACACAAGGGCTATCACATCAGGAGATAGGGATGTACTAGCTATAATTAGTGGCATAAAAGAAGGTTTGGCTACTATAGGGTGTTGTTGTGACATAGTTTCCCCCATAGTGTCATGTGTAATAGGTATCTCAATAGTTTGAAAAGACTCAAATTATTTGGCCTTATTCAGTTCCATGATAGATTTTAAGATGTTAGCATGATTGTAAGGTTGTTCCCTGAGTCTTTCTTTGATTTTTTTTAAAATCAAATCTTTGATGAGTGCAACTTCATTGTCAATAATGGGTGGAAGTGGATCAATAGTCTGATGTAATAGAACATGAGCATCAATATGTGTGTCATCATTATTATTCTCATATTTCTCATTATCATAATCATGTTCATTGAAATTAGTTTAATTTGGATATGTAGGATCTATAATAAGGACCTGAGTTAATTGCTTATCCATGGTATAGGAATGGGTTGTATAAATATAGTTGAATTTAGAAGGGTTGCCACTAATTATTGCACTTCATCTCAAAGGAAGAGATGCAAGTAGCTTAGATAGCATAAGGAAAATAATGTGGAAAATAATAGAGTAGATTACATAAAAATAATCTAAACAATGACCGAGAAAATACATAAAAAAAGATATCAAACTCCAAGTATGTAAGGTGATAGCTCAAGATGCAATGGGACCTAGTGTATGTAACTAGGGATTTTTCATAAATATTATTTTCAAAATAACATCAAATTTTGAATTTGAAATTGATTTTTTGAGCTAAATATGCAAGATAAAATTCAAAAAATTATGGGCAAGAACTTGATTGAATGGGACATAGTAGATGCAACTAGCATTTTGAGAAAAATTAATTTTCTAAAATTACTATGAATTTTTGAAATTTGAAGTGATTTTTCTATTCTAATATTTAATCAAAATTTTCAAAAAATAGGTGGAATATTATTGGAAAATTGTTGGGAATTAGTTGATGCAATTAGGATTTTGCAGTGGATTTTAAAAAAATGAATGTAATAATTTGAAAAAATTGATATGAATTTGTAGAATTTAGCTTGAAAAATTTAATAAAAATCTGAAAATATTTCTAAAATTAGCAGTATATTTTTCCTAGTGGTTTGAAAATGTTTGTATGCAAAAAGGACCTAGTATGTGCAAACTAGGGTTTGAGTGAATTAATGAAAATATTTTAATTAATTTATAGTTTTATAATTTTTAAATTAAATAAAAATTATGAAAATATTTATAAAAATCATAAATAATTATCCCTAGAGTTTCTAAGGTTTTTGTACAAAAATTCAAAGTAAGTCAGGTTCACCAAATGTTTTACTGAATTTGGGAAACTAGAGGATAATTTATTAAATAGTAAATGGGTCTATATTAAGGGGGGAATTATTAAATAATATGTGCCTTAATTAACCTAAATAATTTTTTGAATCTAGAAGTGCTTATTTGATTTCTAAAAATAGAAAACAAGGGAAAAGAGAGTAAAACTTAGCTAATTCAAGACTAAGATGGAACAGACAGAGACTGTAACTTGTTGATCAAACTAGGTATAATATCATAAATAGGACCCATAAGTCTATTTTATACTTGGATATAAGCATAAAAAATGGGACACTTGGAGCTCCAATGTTGTAGTCCTAGTTTTGGCATTATAGTCTTGAGGGTCTGAGCTTTCTGGGTTCTCTTTAGTTGCTCTGAGAGACCATGTGCCTAAAATACTAAGACCTAGTTATTCATGAATATCCCTATTAAATTGATTTGTTCTTAAAAATTCCTAGCTTCCCTTCATGCTTTTTAGGTGATCCTGAATCCAACTAGAAAAAGGGGTTAGTGTGTAATATGTATTGAACATGAGATCACACCCCATGAGTTGGCATGTTGCCTACATACCAATACTCTAAAGAGAGATCAAGGCCAATGTATTTATCCTAATTTGAATATATTTAGTGTAATATTATGTATGCAATGAAAGTGTATGTGAATTTTTAAAATCTTGAGATGATGCATGACTAGTGCGGAAGCTTTAGATAGGTTGAAAATAATAGTGGTTGGTTGTATGCTAGAGAATAGGAATGTTTGCTTGAGTATGCTTTAGTATATTTATATCTTATGCCTTTGGATGATTTCAAACCCTTCTAAATGACCTTTTAATGAGATTTTATAGGGGAAATAATGATCCTAGGTTAGATGAACTCACATTAGGCTGACAGGAGAAAAGATAAGGATTCAAGAAAATCTAACCATTTGAGCCAATTATGGACTTAGATAATAGCACTAGAAAGGGGACACCCTAGGCCCCAATGCTATAGTTCCATTTATGTCATTGTTTTATAGGTGGAAAGTGACCTTGGGGGATAGGTTTTTGTATGAGAGAGGAGTCTTGGATAGCAAGGGTTGAATCTAGAAGGCTGCATATGACTGGGAAATAGTGAAAACATGCCTTAGTGAGTTGTGCAAGCAAGTAGGAGAGACTTATGGTTTAGGTGACAAAATTTATGCTCAATTTGTAAAAATTACATTTTATATGACCACACTAATAACCTGATATATATATTATCCTTAGTGACTTTATTTATATTGCAAAATTTGGTTATATCCATAAGGTGCTCAGAGGGTGTTATAACTTGGTCTCCAGTGTAATAAGGAACACTTTTAAAGGTTGTAACTAGGATATGATCATAGTGATCAAGGGATAGAGGCCTTTGGCCATTAAAATCCACAAAATCTCTAGGGACTTCCATGGATATGAAAGGGGTTAATATAGGGATTCTTATAGGGGTAGGCCTTGGAAATGACCTAGGAGAAAAATTCCCTGATATGGATGAGTATTGGAAAACCTTAATCTTTTTGTTGAATTTAAAGGTATTTTAACAAAATCAAAATGAATACCTCTTAAAGATGACCTTTTTTTCACCTTTTGCATGAGATGAAGCTACTAATTCTACATTAGAGTGTTGATTTTTCCTTTTGGAGTCTCCAGATGTTGTTATTTAAGAGCTTAACTGCTGTAAATTTGATCGAACCAACATCAACTTTGATCAATCCAACTTTTAAGTGGGTCCCACTAGGAATCCATAAACTATTATGGGATAAATTTTCACCCTTGTAAATATTTATTCAATCTCTCTCCAATCAAGCTATATAATGGGAATAACCCCAAGATATGGGTCACCTATGTTGGGATTGAACCTCCATAGAAGGCTAACTTCCTCATGATGCTCACCAAAACTAATGATAAACTAATGATTCACAAGGAAGAGGGTTATAAATATAGTTAGGGATACTAAAAAGGCTAAAAAGGTGATGCACAAATTTAAATGGACATTCATATAATCTTGAACACACATTGGATTAGTAAAAGACAACTATGGCTTACTCAATCTCACTAACTGCATAAGTATTTCATAGAAGAGGTTCCAAGTAGAAAAATAATATAGACCTAAAAATTAGTTTGAAAACACCTTTAAAGAGGTGAGTAGAAGGACAACAAACTAGGAAAATCTCCTTCATAAATTCACCATGCACAAGCATACTAAACACTGATTAAAGATAAGAGATAGGCAAAGAGTTGATCCTATTACTTCAAAAGTTAGTTCTTAAAATATTTTTACAAGGTTTAACCATATAAAATGAGCACACTTTCACAAGATTATTGATGAGTATCCTTGTCTCAGAAAATAAAATGCTAAATTCTAACAATTGAGAACCCCTTCCATGGGAATGAGACCAAAATATATGAAAGAAGAGAGAGAGAGAGAGAGAGAGAGAGAGAGAGAGAGAGAGAGAGAGAGAGAGAGAGAGGAGAGAGAGAGAGAGAGAGAGAGAGAGAGAGAGAGAGAGAGAGAGAGAGAGAGCATACCATCAAAAAAGAACACTTTATTATAGGTTATTAATTGAACCTGACCTGCCACCTTTTGTTCCTTGGCTAATGAAAACTTTGCCACTTTTTTTGATCTATCAAGACACAAACCATGGATTATTGAGTGAGAAAATACCCAAATATTTTGAGGACACATTTAATTATCCTATTTGTATCTCCCATAATTGAGCCTTTTACTTGATCCTTCACATCATCTCTTGCTTGAAGATAAAATCTCATACTCATGGATCTGACTAGATAATGGATCTATGCTTTCTAAGTAGCTAATTGTTAAAATTATGGCCATGCTGATAGATGAAGACCCTTTGCTTTAGTCACCTATCTATTCCAATTTCATATCTGGATCACAGGTCTATCCTATAATCCAAAAACTAATTTAAGGTTATTGGTTTTCCTATAGTCCATATAGATGATATTCCATTCTATGCTTGGTTCATTTCATAACAAGTTATCACCCTTTTGGCCTATGTTAGGTCTAAATATCCTAATTTACCTCTATGGAGCTCTACTAGCAATGCTTAGTCGATATTTATTATATTAGTTCAACTCAGGTCAAGCTCGAGCTCAGTTCTATGTGTGCTTGCTTGCCTTAGTAAAAAATTGACCCTTTACGCTTTGTTTAAGTCACCTAGGCTTGCCTTTTTTTGATTGGCCATCAAAATCTGATTGAAACATTTATATACTTAATCTTCTTGCTCCATTGATTTTGATCTACTCAATCAAGTGCCAACAATTGATCATCCACTAGTTGAACACACTATTGACAACTATCATGCACATATTTTCTCTTAAGATTCAC
>JARHVA010005215.1:1047500-1274145 GCA_037957365.1 Torreya grandis | reverse complement strand
AAATGATCACCTATAGGTGACCCCCCTCCAAGATAAAAGCATAGTCTATTGTAACTAAGTTAGACAGTGAGTAAGCTTGGTGATTGAGAGTGAGTGAGTGTTAAGTATAAGTTAAATCAGGTGTAAAATGATCCATTAGGACTATATTAAGGTATTTAATCACTTTATCTAGGTTAAAATCATTCAAGACACCTACAGGGATCTTTCTTGAAAGAGGAAAATAAGAAACATAATCAAAAGACACAATCAATCTTAACTAGTCGAGTGTGAGGAGAAACTAATAGAATTTGAAGTGATTTTTTATATAAAAATCAACTATATAATGACTATAATAGTATCATGAAACTCTCATAATTAAATATGGAATAGGGGAAAGTTTCTAACAATGCGTCATACAGTTTATTTAATGGAAGCCCTGCACATAGTTTGATTCCTACATAGTAGGTCTCAATTTTTTGAGAATTTGAGAGGTCAAATCATAAGAAAAAAAAACATAAAATTGATATATAATTCAATATTAGTTGGAGAAGATCCTAAAATTAATGGTTTGTCTAGGATAATAGGGGAAGGACCCTTTTTTGTTTGAGAGAGAGGGTACTTCCTTAGGGTCAAAATTGGTAGGTTTTAGAGGATGAGGATAGAAGAGGAGGACCAGAAGCAAAAGAGACTTTAAATAATGTGGCTTAGGTTTTAAAATACTTATACAAGAATAATAAATCAATCATAGAGGAAGGAATACCAACATAATGATCTAGAATCTTAAACTTATAGGTGAAGAGGCCTAGTGCCCAAATGGAAAGTCACTTCTACTTTTCACATGAGGTGAGAATTATAACCTATAGAGGCATATTTATGTGGTCAATATAGATTTTTTTGAGATATTATTATTGCAAGGAAACCCATAAAAATGTCATTTTGATCTCTAAGGTACATTCAGGCCTATTAGGCAAGGTTTGAGCTGAAGGCCAAATGGGAAACCATTTACACTTCTTGTATGAGTATGATTCATAGCCTATTGGAGCATGGTTATAGGGTCATTATAGGTATCTTAAAGCTTTCACATTACATAAAAACCACAAGGAGAATAAATTTTGGCTTGGGACCAATGTTAGACTTATGCAAAGTGGAGAATCAAATTCAATGGAAACAACTTTGGAGGTTCATATCTTTTTGGATGATTTGCATGGAGGCTAGAGGATTTAATAAATTATTTGGGGCCTAAAAATCACATTAGTTTAATTTTTATACAACTCTAATGTTAAAAATTTATGAACAAACCTTAAAGACAAAAACTACTCAAAACCCTTGCAAAACCCTTGTAAATACCAGTTTGAGGAAATGAGATAGATAATACACCAAAATGGACTATAATGGCATGAATTATTATTCTATGTTAAATATATATTATTCAAGCTCCCTAACATCAAAATTAGTTGTACATAATCTATACGAGCATGATAAAAATAGGGTTTTCTTGACTATTTTATTTGTTGTGTAGGTTTCAAGAGGTTCTAAGAGATGTCAATCACATGGGATGAAATATTGATATTTAAAATAACTCCCCATGTAAATTACATGCCTTGAAACAACTCTTAGGTGCCTCAACTAGCTACTTCATCTTAGCCAATCGAAACTAGCATAGTGGACATGATGGTGAGAAGGGTGGAAAACTTCAAGTAGACTAATTTTAAGGTGTGCCTAATGATTCTAAAGCCATGGAGGGTATTTATATGTTTCATCCACTCCATCCCATGGATTTTCATGGAAAATTGATGTCTTTTTGGAGGCCAAGTGTGCAGGGGTGCATGAAAGAAGAGTTTTTAGACTACAGATGATGATGTCTCCTTTATAGATGATTCTAGATGACCAAACATACAAATAATGCATGGAGAGGCATGTATGAAATCCTTCCCATTCATTCAAATCATCAGACCTATCTATAATTATTTTGGTGATGTTCAAATATGTCCAAATCACGAAGGCAATTTTTTGAACCACAGTGAGGAATTTCATGCCACTTTTCATGAGTTTTATGACTTGGATAGACACTTGTGTTTCCTAACCTTACATGGTTCATCCCATATCCTCTTCTCATGCATAATTAACTAATTCTATTAGCTTTAAAAGTGTCCTTGTGACTTTTGGACTTCTCTCTCTCTCTCTCTCTCTCTCTCTCTCCCTCTCTCTCTCTCTCTCTCTCTCTCTCTTCTCTCTCTCTCTCTCTCTCTCTCTCTCTCTCTCTCTCTCTCTCTCTCTCTCTCTCTCTCAAGTTCTATAAGAACTAGCCATTTTGTCCATTTTAACTTATGCTCCACCTGAGTATGGTGAATCCCTATTCATTTTCATACCATTTTATCAATAAAACTACTAGGTTTTACCTCTTCCTGACTATTCATAGTGTTTTTTTACTTGAATGCTAGATCTTTCTTAGTGAAGACTATAGATTCCTTATCATGTTATCTTGTTCTTTCATCTTATTTGTAGTTTGAAAGCTTCTTCTTGTAGGACATGTGAAGTATTCTAGGAAATGTTAAGGATTGAGTGAGTTTATTCTATTCACTAGTGCCATTCAATATATCTTGTATATTCTTCCTAGATTTTCACATTCATCCATAACCACATAATGTAATATTGATGTGAGAAGATGTAGACTGGAGAATTATATGTTTGGTTTGTCCTTTGTTCTCATGTGTAACATGTAGTTGGTTGGAATTCATCACTCTATTTGGTGTATCACCTCCATTAGGATATTTTGCTTTTATTTATCTCCCTCCCTTTTCCTCCCAAAAGTTTAGGTGTAGTTTTGATCCAAAGTGGTACATAAATGGAGCTAGCCCTATCTAGAGATTCACCTCATCCTTAGGCTACACAAAATCCTAGAGGTGTTTCAATTATGTAACTTGGATGAGGAGAGCTGAGACATCTCCTCAAAGGGTGTAAATCCAAGTGAAAATATGATTGATTGAAAGACTCATTAACATATGGAGATGGATCATAAGGTTGATCCAATGAAGGCTAACCATTTCATTCCTTGGAAAGGTTATTTTGAGTAGGCACTAGTGTCCTTGAGTTAAAAGGATCATTGGAACTATAACCACCATATGCTTAGATTGGACCAACTATCCTTAACCTTGGAATGACCTTACAAATGAGTTTTATTGCCTTGATATTTAGGGTAAGACCAATTGGATTGGTATTGGCTTTGGAAGTGCTTAACTTACTATTGTTGAATGATATTTTTTAATCCTAACATATATTGATCCATATCTCTCATCCTTTTTACCTCATTAGATTTTCTTGGTTGACTAGGGATAGCAAACTTATTTTCAGGTGAAAGAATAGGAGTAACAATAGGTGCAGGAGTTTTCAAGTCAAAAAATAGAGGCATGGGAGCTCTTGGGGAAACTTACCAGCCTAGATCAAACATTTCTCTACCCTTATGGCCACTTCATAGGCATTAGGAAACATTATACCACCCATATATTGTATCATAATTTTAATATCACTATAAAATGCTTTAAGGTAGTAAAGGAAACCGTGATGAGCTATTGGTCTTACCAAGATTGTGATCCTATCTCGTGTCTTCTAAAATATTCTATTGAATTCTTGAATAACTTTATGAGGTTCTCTCCTAATGGTGGTTAGTTTCTCCGTTAGTGATAATTTGTCACTCTTATCCTCAAATCTTCTTTCTCAATGCATCTCCTAGCTCATTCCAAGTTTTGATTGAATCAAGTTGCCAATGTTCCATACCAATCAAGAGCATTTAATTTGAAGGAGATAGTTGACAAAATTATTGCAATTTTCTCTTTTATGATGTGATGGATAATATGAAAGTTAAAAATATTTCTTATATGCTCAATAGGTATGATTAAAGTCTCATTGGTGTATGATGGAACACTTTTGAGGGTAGATATGTGGCATATCATCATAGCGAGAAATATCTTATAGGGATATAGCCATTGAAGTAAAAAAAAGGATGGTCCCTTGCCATGGTGGCTTTAGGAATGTTAAAGAATGGGGGAATTAATAACTCTTATTACGGTCTTGTGAATAAGATATGACCTCTTTGGATAGGGATGAGTGTTTTCAATTATACTCTATTTGTAGGAATAAGGAGGAAGCTTTTAAAATTCAAAGGTATGCCTTTAGTGAGAGACCTTGTGTTTACCTTAGGTATGAAATATTTCACTATTTAAAACCAAGATTGAAACTTTGGAGTTACCAAATACTACAAGACATGGACTGTTACAGTGCGTTGTTGTCAAAGCCAACATCTACCTTGAATAGACTTTATTGATTGCATGTCCCACTAGACGTGTAAAACTATTGTATCATAAAATTTCACCCTAAATAATTCAAGTAGGCATTATCAATTTTATGACAACGTGAAACAATCTCTCCTCATGTACAAGATACCATAAGAGATAGATCTCTAGGTTTGAAAGGGTTAGCTCCCTTGATTTATCTTCTAGGTTTACACTACACTAAGATAATCATTATGGGGGATGAAAGGGGAAGAAGGAGGACATAAAATAAACCTATTATAATGAGATGATACACTAATATATCTCCACATAACACACTTGCATTTACACTAAGGAAAGAAGACTGCTCAAAATGACTTCAACTCTATGTCTTTATAGCATAAGTATTTCTCATAGATGAAAATTGCTATACACATCTAGAGGTAGGTGAAAATAAGGTATAACACAAGACACTACTAGTCACTCTCACACTTCAAGACACACTTAAAAAATATTACACTTTATGAAAAATGTTAGAAGAGATATCACTCATACAAGCATGCAAGAGAAGAAATGCAAGAAAGGAGAGTATATTCATCACTTTTCAACCACATAAACAAACTAACACATTTAATCAAGATATTTTAGATAATGAATCAAATTTATAAAAATTTATTCAAAGTTACATTATGTGTTAAAACCAACAGGTCTTCACCATACCAATTGTGGATCTCTTTCAAAGCTAAAACGTCTTGAATATATAGAGCATATGAGAAGAAAGATAAGAATTAAAGCCCAAGGGTCACAAGGCTAAGTTTAAAACTATGAGAAACAATTAAAATTACATGGAATGAAGTTTAAAATAAGTTAGTAATCTATTATAAACATGTGTTAATCTAAAATAGATCACTTTCCTCAAGTTGGCATAGAACTCTTCATTGTCTTGCTTTGAATCTGCCTTCATGATGAGTCATCCACTTGAATATATAAAACTTACATATGTAGAATTAAAAAAAATAATATATCATGAGAAGGTGTAAATGAGGTAATTTTAGATGATTTACACCTCCCTAACTAATGAATTTATCCTTGTCACTAGTCATTAACTGCCTGTAGTCATTCATCACTAGTATTCTAGGTATATCCTCACATTTATCACCTAAGTGGATTTAATTTTATTATGGAGTGACTTGTATAGGATTTAGGAAAAAAATTTATAGCATCAATGAAATCAACTTCATCAGATATACCTCAAAAGTTTCTAAGTCACCTTCATCACTATCTCACTAGAGAGTGACATCTCCTTCTCACTGTCTCACTTAGACTACTTATAATGAAAAGTGTAAGAGAGAGGTTTTCATTAAAAAACATGGTGATAATTGAGTTTTATAAGTTTTATAAAGTCCATTAAGACATCACGTAATGACTTTCACTTGTTCATTCTCCTTTGTACCTATAAAACATCTCAAATCTTGTAATAAACATAAATTTAGGTATGTCCATACAAGTGGCAGTATGAAATAGTGGAAGTCAAAGAGCCTAAGGTATTTATAGACATTTAAAAATAAATTTAATTTCAATTTAACCCCTCATAGATTCATCTCTAATGATATTCTCTCCATTGGGTTTTTGATAGGGTTTTAGGATATTTTGTTTGTTAGTGATGATTCATAAAAACTAGATGATTAACTCCCAAAAAAATCCATTTAAAGTAAGATAGAGACCCCCTTAAACTATTTTGAAATCTTTTTGGCACCATGCATAGTGTTCATACTAATATGAGCAAATGAAAATGACCTTCAAGATCTTTGTGTACATTCTAAGTAGGCCTAAGAGAGGTTTGGGTCAAAATAACCAATTTTGGATGTTATATGCAAAATAATGACTCACACTAGTCCTAAAATTTCCCCTAAATTTCCTCAAATTTTTTTAAGGTTCTCATGTCATTTGAAGCATGTTAGACATATGATTATTCATATCCCGTCTTAGGCCTAATAGGCTTAATTATGTCTAACTATTTATATAACCCACTTGTGTGTGTTCCAATATATTTAAGGATTTTCAGTAATTTTTACATATTAATTTAAATTATAAAAAACATCCTAAATTCATCAAAGAGATTTCATTCATCTTTTCACTCTCCCCTAAACCATGTCTATAGATTGTGTCTTGACTGGGAGTGTCCTCTATCTGAGACAAAATCAAGGGAATATCCCTTATTTTCCTAGCTAAACTAAAAGTATGGAGGGATGTTTTGAGTTATTTTTATGTTATATAAAAAAAATTAAAACTTTATGATGACTCTAGAACCCTCAACCCTCAAATTCCTCAAAAATAGCTCACTAAGTGTGATGACTGTGTACAGTGTTCTTGGTGGACTATAGATTGAGGTTGAAAATGTGGTTATTTATCATTATCTATGATTATTATAATTTAAATTAACATGAAATTATTATTTTTATAATTTATTCAATGTTATCATCCACCTTGTATCACTACATACCATACCAACCTACATTTTCATATGCCTAGACTAGGTTGTAGACTACCTCCAACTATAGGTGTGCATATAGAATTCACAAGGTTCTTGTAGGTGTTAATGCTTGTCTAAGGGCCATATTTAAGGGTGAGGTTATCAATTTGATATTTATCATTTATATTTATAACTTTTTTCTAATAACTAAGATTACTCTTTCACTAGCCTAGCTATTATGTTGATTGTGTCACCTATAAGTCCTCATTTAGAGAATTAAGAATCCTATAGGTGGACATTTATGCTTGAAAACTATGTTTTCAGACCTCCATATTATATTTATGACATAGAGGAACATTACACACTTTTATTAACTCATTCATGCCTTCATTCCATACTTCATCTCTTTTCCATCAATGCATTATGAGTTTGAAATCATCCCTCTGTGTCTACAATGAAAATTTGATTGAATTGAAATCATCTAACCAATATTCTTTCTTGACTTATAAATATTAATTTCATGTTGAGAAGTGACATATCCATTCAAGATACAATAATTAAGTGATTATACTTTCATAAAACACATAAACACTCACCAAAATATGATTCATTGTATGAACAAAAAACTCATTCTAAGATGTTAAGGTAAATTAGCTCATTTGCACTTTTCTCAACTTTGGTTGAATGCAAGGTCTGAATTGACTACAAGATTAAAATTATGATCCATATATTAATTTATAACTTCCATTAAACTCATTTGAATATGCATAACCTATTTTTTGTGTTTTGAGTAGCCTTATAGTCATTTGTACACACTTACATATGACTGTAGGTGATTGTGTGTATTGAAGATCTAACTAGTCTTCACTTAGTGCATTATAAAATCATATTATTCAAATTATATGTCCATAAATTGAAAATATGTACCATTAATTATCTTAAATAATTGGAAACAACATATTAACATTGACTTGAAATCACACTCAAGAGGACACAACATTGCAATTCACAAAACCCTATCCTACAAACCATTGATGGTGCTCACTCCAAACTCAAGGATGATCCTACCTATCTCTTTATGCTCCCACATGAAAAATAGGTTAAAAACAACATGTAAAGGAATTAAATTCTCTACAATATCATGTTCACTACTTGGTTGACATAGACTGGTATAAAAAGATGAGAAATCTAAATCCATTAGGGATGTGTAGGTAGAATTGAGTCACCAACATTATTAGTGATGGTTCATGAAGCATATACCATCAAAATAGAAAATATTTCCATGGAAAGGAAGGCCATAAATTATAATTTGATCCATAAAATTCACTTTCTTGAAATCTACTCCTTATATCCATATTGAGAGTAAATTGGTTAACCTATTTGACCTTGTCTAGGAGAGTGATGAAGGAGATGGACTAGTTTTTTCTAGATTTAAACCTGTCATAAATTTTTAAGTATGTAAATGGACTTTAAGAGATTATATATATCCTCCTAAATCTTCTCACATTCCAAGTGGTTGTTTGTGTCTGTATAACTACTTTTAACTGCTTAAAACTATAGTTATCTTCTTAAATCCATGGTAAACCTACATTTCTTCAGTTTCAAACTAAATTCTAACATATAAATAGCACATGATATGTTAGAGTATAATTTTAAATTTTTCCTTTTATGAAAAATATGTAAAATTTCCCTTAGAATGACCAAAAATATGACATAAGGGAATATTAAGAAAAATGACCCAAAAGACCAAGGTGAAGCATATTAACTGACCTTATACATGACCATGTGACCATTTTATGACATAATAATACCTTATAATAATTTTTAATATATAGGGGGTTTACCTTATTTGACCTAAGGTCAAATATTTTTCAATAGTTCCTTTTCATAGGTGGAGTACATTTGCATCATGTTATTGAACATCTTAGAGTGGTATACGATCAAATGTCCATATTGCATGAACACTGCACTGAATGAGTAGTTAGATACATCGGTGTGTATTTTGAAGTTTTATTCAATGTCAATAATTGAGATAATAGGCATTAATTTAGTGCCTCAAAGGTGCATTTTTGCACATGTGGCAAGTTAGACTTAGATTTGCCACATGTGAGTTGGCTAAGAGCCTAATAGATGTGTGAGAAACCAAGGATGAACCTTTTGTATAAGTTATAAATTCTAATAAAAATAATCAATTATATGATATTACATGAATTATACCAATCTTAAATCACTTTGATCTTATATAGATCTACTAAAATCTTAGTGTGATCAATGATGTAGCCCAATTATTAGACCTGCATGGTGTCAAATGTACACTTCACTAATCTAGCTTGAAACTTGTGTTGGTGAAAAGTGTCTAAGACACATGATATGTGCTCTATATGTTCCTCCAAAATATTTTTTAAGATGATAATTTCATCCATGTAGATAATGGTGAAGGATTTTTGTAATGGTGTAATTATACCATCCACCAAGCACATGAAAGTGGTTGGCACATTAGTGAGGCCAAAAGGCATGACCAACCATTCATAAAATCCTTCTTGAGTCTTGAATTTTGTCTTCCAAATGTATTTTAGATGGACTGAAACATGATGGTAACCAACTTAGAGGTGATCTTTGTTAATTATTATTCACCTTGGAGCTAGTCTTAAAGGTCATCAATGCACAACAGTGCATAGCGATTCTTCACCATGATTTTGTTGAGTGTACAGTATTCTATATAGAATCACTAAGACCCATAATTATTAGGTGTGATGACTATCAAAATATTTTAAGGTGAATATCTATGCATGATCTTACCCTAATCAAGATGCTCTTTAATCTAACACTAGACTTCATCATTCTCCCAAATTAATCTATGATAAAGGGGACTATTCAAAGGAAGGATCCAAGAACCAAATTGATACATTACTTTAATATGTAGTGTGTTAAAAAGCCTTCAAGTTCTATAAATAATTTTCTACTTTGATCCAATAACTTATTAAGATGTTTTTATTGTGACAATGTATGAGTTTTTTGCATTACTAGGGTATGTTTCAATTTCAACTATGTAGGTGTATCAGGTTAGACTATGCATAGCACAAACTTCTATGCATGAGATGAGAGCTTGAAACATAGCTCGGTAGAGAAAAATGTGACTTTGGTCATGAGTGATAACTCAAAAAGCTTATATAATTGATCTTGTGCATAGATTGTCTAACATTGTGGCTTGGATTGATATGTAGCTTCATAGTCATACAAGTATGGTCTCCCTAGTAGGATGTCACATACCTCTAGTTGTGTGATGTCAAAAGTGATGTTTTCCTCTATAGGCATGAATTTGTACTAAAAATTATAATAATTTCATATGTGTATATATTTGCCTCCTTCAACTACCCTAAAGAGTATGGATTTGGATGTGGAATAATGGTAAGATTGAGGCACTAAGCTATAGATTGTGTGATGATGTTCTTCTATCTACCACTATCGGTGATGATGTGAAGAGGTTGACCCTTCACCCTGAACTTAGTGTGGAAGAGACATTTATGATCTTTAGATATGTTAATTATAGTATCATTAGTTTTCAAACAAGAGACATTTATATCAATATCATCTAGTGATTTAGGTCCTAATGTAGATTATGGGAGCAAGGAATTTTTTTCATGGCATTTAAAATCATCATGAGTGGATGAGTGATGGCAATAGCACCACTTATCTCCAAACTTATTATTCATGCCTTTATCTGAATCAAAAGGTGTTGAATCCTTTGAGGGTTGAGCAGTCTTTTAGTGCTACTCTCCTTTATGAGAAGTGTGTTGTTTCTATGTAGAAGGTTATGATGTAGAGTTATGTGAAGGATAGGCCTTCCATGTTGCATTGGGTGAATATGTGACACATTGATTCATCTTTGCATTGGCTTCAATCTTTGTAGAATTGTGATATACTTTCCCCAAAGTGTCATAAGTCAAGAATTCCATCTTCATATGGATATAAGATGAGATTTTTTTGATGTACTTTAGCACCTTATATTGTTCACTCAAGTTCTCATGCAAGCATGCAGAGTATTCATGAAAAATGTTGGTGTAGTATCCCACAAACTAATATTTTAATTGGAAAATTTTTGGAAATTGATGATTCATATTCAAAGTGGTGCAGAGGGTAGTATTCCTCCTTCATCATGTCAACAAAATTATTATAGGATTCAATTGGAACACTATTACACATGCTATGTATTGAAGTTATCCCATAAATGAACAACTAGTATGGACATCTTTAGTATTATGAAAGTGATATTCTTAACATCGATGAAAGAAATGACTAAGAAGTATGCCTTAAGTTATCTAGTCCAAGCGTCTAATTCTTTGGATTTGATCTTGCCTTTGAATAGATGGATGTTGATATTGATGTGAACCTTGAAGGGGGTTTGTTGCTGAAATCATTATTGAGTAAAATATGGAGGTGTGGTAAAAGGCATCAGATTGAGATGTACCTTCAATTCATAGAAATGGAAAAAATGTTTGATGTGTTGTGCCTCTAGTGTGTTAGTGATTATCTTTCATACTTCAAGGGCTACCTCAGGTTGCTTTTAAGTATCATCCATCATATTTTTTATATGATGTTCTACCAAATATTTTGAAATAGAATTGATTGAAAAACTTTCCTTCTTGATTTACACTTATCTGTTTATAGGCATAGAAAGGAATAGAGCTTTTTATCTCTGATACCAATTATCCACACCATGAATCCTAGGAAAATGTGTATGGGGGAAATTGAGTTTTGGCTATGTATATTGAATGGAAAATTTAATTTAAAAATAAATAACAAAACACATTCAATGGATTAGAAGTCTTACTTACAGGAAATTTAACTTTTATTCATTAACAAATAATAGGAAAAAACTAGTGCAATGTACAATAGTGCATGTTTTAAAAATTAGATATGTCGATCATGTTGTTTGTGTTATGAATATGTGGATCATAGACCGTAGGCTAGATGTGTATGCTACATACTTATAAAATTATAATAAAAGAGTGGTTACAACCATTTTTAGTTACCAAGAAGATGATTGCATCGATTCATCTTCTAGGATGGATGATGGTTGATCAACCCATTGAATCACATGGATGAGATGACTTAAAATGTGTATGTGTTATAGATTCTAAGATTTGAAAAGGCACATGTAATTTTAACTTGTGGTGTAAGATTGCAAGGCATATAGGTCTATGAGTTATAGAGTGTGTAGAAGTCAATGAGTTGGTGAAAAACTTATGCAATGCACAAGCTAATGAGGCATGTAGGTATGTAATCTATGAAACAAAATTACAAGGTGGGTGAGTCTATGAGTTGTAAGAATAAAATATAATGTGCACTATATTATAGGTGTGAGGGGCATAAAATTTGGTAAGCAAGTACAAGACCTATGTAGTGTACAGGACTGCAAGTTATGAGGTGTGTAGTAATGAGTGCACAGTATAGATTCTATAGGGGTTAGTGAAAATAAGTTTTCAATATGGTGTGGGACTTTTTCATATGACTTGGAGTAAAATTTAGGCAAGGAGTGAATAATATTTGGAGAGAGGTGCATGGCCTACACAATAGAGTGAATGAAGAGTAAGCTAAACTATGTAGGGATTGTCCAAGGATCACTAAGGTAGTCAAATCTCAAGTTTCAAAAATGAAAAGGATTTGGCCTATATTCCTGACTTATTTCAACATTATCACAATTTATGGATTCTCATTTTACTCTATATAATTGAATCTTCTCCTTACACTCATTATTTTAGGTAATTAAGTTAAACTAGTTATATGTATGTATATATATATATGTATGTATGTATGTATCTACCCTTTGTACTAGACCCTTTAAAAATCTAGGATTTACATCTATTAAGTCCTAAAAGGTTAAATCATTTGGTGAACCCAACTTTTAATATTGTTTAACAACCCAAGTTTCAATCTAGGGTTTACCTTCTCCATTTTTTGTCTAATAAATTAGGGTTTTATAAAATTCTAATTTTTATTAATTTTTACACATTATAATTGATCCATATTAGTATTTTATTTGGATTTCATTGATTTAATATTCTAAAAAATGTATGAAAACCCTACATCTAGATACTACGTCTTTGTACACCACAATATTAGCCTTTAGGGTTTCAAGTCAATTTCTGATTTTTCTATATTTTGGGTTGAATATATAGCATATTTTCAAATATATTTATGTTAGATTATCTTCTCCCCATTTTTTGATTATTTTTCATTTTTAACCTTCTATTTTATGGTAAGTTTAAAATGACTTCTATGGAACCTCTTACCCCTCACCAAAATAACTATATTTTAAACTTTTCACATAATTATACAAATTAATTATCCAATTTTAAAAATTGTATATTAGCACATGATAATGAATATGATTTCATTTATTATGATGATTATTTTTTTTTAATGGTGGATATGATGATTACTATGAGCATGATAATGAAATTGATAATGAGGATAAATTAGATGCATCTTCTTCACGTTTTTCTAATTCAATTCAAAAAATCAAGTACAAACAATGTTACACCTTTTACATATTCGTAAACTAAAGTAGATGATATTATTTTTCCACCTTATTTTAAATTTAAATCTCAACATAGTGATTACATTCAAAATATATATAATTCAAATATCTCTAGCCCTTATCATGCATGCCATAATATGCCAAATGAATATATGATTGCTACTTACTCTACCCTTGACCCCATTATTGAACATAATGATAATATGTGCATTCCACTCATAGATAGTGAAGAAACACATTGCATTTCACCTACATGTGATGATATGTTTTATAGTATTACAAATTTAAAATCTTCTTCTGCTCCTATTTCTAAGCATGAAAATGATAGTTATTCTACTCTTACCTCTACAAGTGATATAAATTCTAATTTTGATGAAACTTGGAATAACAATGATTACTAACTTTAGTGAAGAATAAATTTAATTTAGTCCTATCTTTACTTTACCCATATCTCATGTCAAAATTAATTTCCTATTGGTACTAATTCAAGTAATAATATGCCTTCATATAAACATGTGTGAGCTTATACTCATGTTCATAGTCTACATGGTTTACATTTACGTGATAAAAATGTGTCTTCCATTCTCTTATCATGTGATACTACTTTACCAATTAACAACATAATAGATAATAATGAATCTCCACCCCTCCTTACTAAATTAGAACCCATTTCTCATACTAACCTCCATAGGGGTGATGGCTAATTTCCCTCTCACAAGGTCTAGGATATCACCCCTCTAAAGGTTGCGGTGAGAAAACCCACTATCTCTACCAATTTTCCTCGATGTAGTGTTCCAATGGATAACATTAATAATAAGATTCAAGGTTTCAATGAACCTTTTGATGATGTTAATAAATCTTTACAAGAGGTAATCTCTTTGATGCATGTTGTGGGTACTTTACAACAAGTACACTGAATGACCTTGGAAAGTAAAGAATATTACTTTTATGTTGATAATAATGTTATTCATGCCAATCCTATCTTTTGCAGAATGTTTAATACAAATTTACCAAATCAATTTCAGATAACAATATTACCAATGTTCAATAGACTTGGAAACCTATACTTTCACCTTAAATATTATAACAAGGCTATGACACATGTCACTCATAGTTTGATTCTCTTACAATTATTTCCAAAAACTCTAGAGGGTGAGTCCTTATATTGTTTCCATCATTGAATCCCCAATGGTTCACTACATAAATATGATGAGTTAGAAGAAGTCTTTCTCATGCATTATATTCAGAATAAGGAACCTCAAGTCATGTATGATACGTTGCATTCACTAAACTAGAGTAAGTTAGAAATAGTAAATGATTACATATTATGATTAAAATCATATATGTAATAGTTGATCTACTATCTAATAGATTTAGAGACATAGTACATCTTTTTTAGAGGCCTCATTTTCCATATTAAAGAGAAATTGTTATATGGGACATCCAAATCATTTTGACATCTATGTTATACATCTTTGGCATTAGAGAATAAGTTGGGACAAGTTAAGACACATTTAGTGGCAAATTAAAATTAAGATATTTCATAGTCATAGTCATCCATTATGATACAAGCACCTAATCCACCCATGATCAATAAAAAAGTGGGACAAAAACAACCAATCAAGATACTCAAAAAGGGCAAAGAGACACTTAACAAGGCATCTTCCACAATGAGTAGATTACAAGGCACTAGCAAAGGGGCTATATAGTTTTTAGATAGAGATAGGCTTCATGATATCTTATCTATATTATTAGATAGGGGGATGATCACACTTCTTCCTATTAATAACCATCCATCACATTGATTGCATAAAATAAGGAATAAACCGTATTGAAATTATCATCAAATCGATGGACATTGGGACAACAATTATAATAAACTCAAAGCTCATATTGACCAGCATTTTAACATAGGAATTATAGCATTCATGTAGGGGACATTGAGATCTCCTTCTCCATAATCTCTTAGATCACATTCCTCTATGAGTGAGTTATCCCAAGAAACTCCTTTGAAAGATCTATTGATTACTCATCATATTATCCATTTGGTTTTAGATATGGATTATAAAGATGGTTATATCAAGAATTACTCATGAAAAACATAATAAATTCATAAATAACTAACAATCTAGGCCAACCTATTCAACAGGGTGTGCAAATGATAACTAAGAGCAAATGAAATAAAGTAAACATAAGTTACCTTCCCAAGAGCTTCCCATCATCCAAATGTGGTTTCAAGCATGTTTTTTCCCTTGATTTGATGCTCAAGTCTTCAACAATGGTGTAAAGCAAGTTCCTCCACCATATCAAGAACACCAACTATAAACTAGGCTCATGATATTAAATCAATAATATGCCTATCAATGAATCTATCCTATTTAAAATAAAGCATTATCAAACTACACTCAAATGGCTTTTAGAAAGAATTTTGCATTATAATTTTACATAAATTAAGCTTAAAAATGTGAGTGAGAGGCCTCCTATTTATAAATTTTTGAAATTTATCAAGATCAGCCATGACCATCCATCTTGAGATCAAGATGTGTGGCCATGAATTAATCCAATTAATTAAATAAAATCCATAAATATCCTCATAATGATTTGAGAGGAATAGGCATTAAAGAGGCATGGGAAGCCATAATATTTATATTTATTACATTTATGGCTTATGGATACCACACCAAAAATGACCTCGCTTGATGAAGTAGTTATTGACCAAATTTGGTCTATATACAAAAAATGTGTCTAGTCCAAGAATTCAAAAGTTGAGTAGGATCCTAATTGAAGAAGTGACCCAATGTCCTGAGGAGTAGACATACCTTAAGTGGAGATCATATAATATTTGTAAATCTTTTGAAATACTTTAAAGCAGGCTTAAAGTGTGATCTAATTTATCTCTAAGGGGCAAGTCTATAATTCTAGATGAAGGGTCTAAGCAGGTTTCATGGTGTCTAAAACATTTAGGATCATGAACTAGGTTACAAAAAACTTAGAAGATCATCAAAACCTTGAAATATTGGTGAATGATGGATTGTACAAGTTTAAATAACCAAACCATCACCAAGATGTCATAAAAAAAAGAATGGACCAGCCCACTTATGTTTTTAATAAATTCACCTTAGGAACTCTCACAAGCTAAATAGTTTTAGTGCCATGAATTCCCTTGTGCCAAAAATAGGCTATGTAAATTTCATATTTCTATGAGATTTCTACCTCAAGATCTAAATGTTTAAAGATAGGTTTATAGAATGAGATGTCTGCACAAGTGTCAAGTTTAAGATCCATAAAGTGACCATTTGAGTTTAAAAGGTCCTTATAAGGTTTAAAGTTGATCAAGATCTAATGGTCTACATGAGATCACTTACTGACAACATTGATCTAACAATTCATTCTTGGGTCAAACAAGTCAAAAGGTCCTAAGGTTAAAATCCCTTAAAGAGATATAAGTTAGACATGATCTAATGGTGTGGGTTCATCGAGTCAAGATCTAATGATGCACATTCAATGACAAAAGGGTGGGTCTAAGCTAAATTAATTATCATCATTCAATCATACCAATGATTTGATGATGCATAGGAACTAACAAGAAAGTAGGCCCATTGAGATCTATAGTATGTGTGATCTCTTATATTTAGATCAATGGTGTGAGATCAAGTCAAAATGTCAAAGGATCTTAGCAGGAAAAAAATGACTTACATGCATTCATACATCTAGATCTAATGACGTACAAGGATTCAAATAAGTTAGTGTATCTTTGAGATCAATAAGAATAAAGATAATTAGGCACAATGTAAATCGTCCGAGTTGGCAATCAACAACCAATGAATATCAAGGAAATCTAAAGAGCTTCCATTGAAGGTCAAGGAACTAGTTGTTTGACCCAAGTGAACAAAATCTCAAGGATCTATATTTCCATTATATCTTAATTAAAAGTAAACATATCCATGCAGTCAAGATGGTAAATAATGAGGCTATATCATCATTGAAGTTTAAACAAGATCCCTAGTCGATAACTTGGAACCTATCGACACTATTACAAGATCATTCAATTGACATGTTCATTACTTTTAGATGGAGTATCCTCATTATCTCTTATATTTTTTGAATGTATAATAGGTCTCTTATGGACTAATATAGATATTAAAGATGGAAAAGTGATGGTGAAGCAAGGTCAAGCAATTTTTAATTTTCTATGGATATTGTGACTATGAAAACCGATAATTAGATTGATTTTCACCTATAATGGACATGTGTTCAATATTGAAGTAAATACAAATGTAAATGTGATCATGGAGAGGTGTCTCACCTATCACATGGTCACATTTTTTATAAATAAGTACTGATAGCCACCCAAAGTAGATGTGGCATAACTCTATCAATTCCAAGACATGGTCCTCATCAATAGATTAGATAGATAATGACATAGAATTCCAAGAAGGACATCAGGTGGATGGATAAGGATAATGATCATTAAATTCTTTTACATAATTTGTTATTTATTGATAAGGTCATGAGTTATCATCCTCAAACATGTGCTAATACATCATAGTTCCCTCTCTCTCTTCCTTTTTATATATATGTTCCATTTTCTTCCACATTTTGGCTCTTGCTAACTCTCTAAAAGATTTTTAGAAATAAATCTCTATAAATTTTAAATAAATAGACTCTTATGTTTTGGCTTGCTTAGGCTATGCCTAAATTTGCACTATGATACCTTTTGATGCAATAAAGACTAAATTCCATCATTTTACAAGTTAGATTAAAGTGTGGTCTATGAGTTTATGTACTATAGTTAAGTGAATGTATGTTCCTTGTCTATGTCTAATTTCTCTCACCTTCATAAATAGCTTGGTAGTTCCCACAAGTCACTATAATTGCAATTTATAGTTTGATGTTTAGCTTGAAAGTTGAAGCTACCCTCTCATACTAGTTTGATAATTGATTCATGTCTTACTTTTAAATACTCATGTTATATTGATTTCATTTGGTCTTGAATGTGTCTCATAGTGTGTCTTATACAAAGTATAAGTGTTTTTATTACAGGTGCATCACCCTATTTACATGCTTTCATATATCTTTATTTTTTCTCTCCTCTTTTCCAAGCAAGTGTTATATTAGGTTTAGTTTAGGTGATAGATCTAGAAGTCAACCTTATCCAAAGTTCTGACCCATTATTAGGATACCCATAGCCTAGGATAAGTCCCATGTTGGACTCGATTTGAGTAGGAAGATCTGAACAATCCCCTTACTCAACTAGGGTGCAAATCTAGTATACCAATAGTTTTGGCACACCTGGTGGGACATGGTTTATTTATTATAATTGAAGTTTGAATATTGAGAATAAAAAAATACAAAATGAGGAGACATCTACCATCATAAAAAATTGAGGATCCTTTAAGTTTTAGAGTTCATAGCATCTTTCAGATAGTGTTTTCATGTTAAAGGTTACAACAAGATCATGAAGTAAATGTACTTCTTTTAAACACATTAAATTACCTTCTAATTCTTATAAAAGATCAATATTTAGTATGACAACCCCTTATCCTCAAAATAATTATTCATCTACTAGTTATCCTATTCTTTTACTCCAATCTATTATCACCATAAGCCAAATCCCTTTTACCCAAATGGCTATCAAAAATCAAGTGGTTTTCAATTCAATAGGGGTAATCCCCTAAATTTAGCCCAATTTGATGACATTCCTTTGTCTACCTTAAAGAGTATTCCTTTATTCTTAAGGGAATGGGATAAAACTACTACTATTGAGCATATCCATGGTGTTCCCAATCTATGTTCTATTCATAATACTACTCAATATATTGTGACTATCAGATTTATTATTTCTTCCTTCAAGGGAAAAGCATTAAAATGGTATAGGAATCTTTCTTTGACCTCAATTTCTACTTGGGATTAGTTAGGTGCAGCCTTAGTTAGGCAATTTAAAGATAAGTCTAGTCATCTATCTTTGGTTGAACAACTGACTACCATACAAAGGTACTCCCATAGGTTCATGTCTAATTTTAACCTTAGATTCCAAAAGACATGGACTAGGATCCCTATATTGGCTAGACCATCTCTAGAGTATGCATTTATGTACTATTTTAAGGCCCTTAATTTTGATATAAGTGTCATGATACAATTTATGCATGGTAACACTTTGCCAAATGCCTATGAAATTATAATTAGAACATAAAATAATTTGATACAAGCTGTTAAACTTGCTCTAAGGCCTTCAATTCCCATATTCCCAGAATTTTAACCTATTCCTTCTCCTCAAGTTCCTCAAATCCCATCTATATATCCTATTCCATCTCTAAAATCCTAAGTTTTAGCCCCTTCTAATCAAGCTATTGAGATTAGACATCTGAAAATCATGTTACAATATTTTGGAAATGAGATTGTTCAACTCAAGAGATAGCAGTACCAAGGTAGACCTTATTAATAGCAAAACTAGAATACTTATCAGTCCTTCAATTACCAAATACCTCCTTATCAAAGTTTTAAGGATGATAGGCAACCTTATTAAAATCAAGGATCCATAACCCAAACTAAGGCATTTATGTCCCTTGATCCTAATCTACATTCTAGTTTAAAATGTATTGTTCCTCAAAATAATTTGATGCAAGATTCAGGTTAGTATCCTTTTAATTCAAATGATACTAAAGACCAAACCTTGGTATCACAAGATATTACTATGCCATAAGTGACATAAAAAGATTTCTCTCTTAAAGGTGGTTAGTATCAAGACATGAATATGGCATTCTAAGGAGAAGTTAAACAAGTTATATGGTAGCTTGATGCCATCAATGTTAATTTTCAATTGGATGATCATATTGTATTCAACCAAGTTGGTGAAACTAACAACATAAATTGTCAAGTTGTGGCTCTAACTAAAGATAAAATAAGAAAATTTGAGGAAGCTCATGATGTAAACAATACTTCTAGTGTTCCTAATTTTATTCCCAAAAGTTTCAAGGATCAACATGTTGTTTCTATACCATAAAAGATTCAAAATGTAGAGGCAGTGAAGATTCCCCAAATACCTCTAATTAAAGAACAACCAATGGTTCAAAAGTTACATCCAAAGGCTAGTGGATCCTCATTTAGCATAATAGATAAAATTAAGAAATCAAATGTTAACATTAGCATGTGAGATTATATTTCCATTCTAGGTCAAAAAGACATGCTTACTTAAGAGCTTTCATATCTTAAGGTTTCTAAAGAACTAGATGAGAAATAAAGAACTGTCATGGCTAATTCAAACCAGCATATCAAGTAACTTGATCAAAAGGTACATAACATGACAAAGATGGAAAAATATAATTCCAAATTAAACAATATCCTTCCTTTTTATCTCTATTTGATAGTAGGTGATTGTTTAGTCCATAATTGTATGGTAGATAGTGGATCTAGTACCACTGTCATGCCTAAGCAAATTGTAGACAAGCTTAGTCTTTTTTATAAACCAAATACCAAAGGAGTAAAGGATATTTTTCATCTAATTGGTATTATTTAATGTTCATGACCAAGTATGGTAATAAGATGATAATACACTCTGAACCTATTTCAATATTTCATTTGGAGCCATATATGCCAAGTATGGTGAACACCAATTGTCTTATCTCAAACAGGGTACTAAAAAATATAGAGGTGGAAAATGAATCACCTCTAGATGGAGTTCTAAATATTTTCCTTGATGAATGGACCTCTAATTTGAATGATCATGATTCCTACAAGTTCATTGAAGAATAAGTAATCAGTGTCTATTGTCTTCATAAAAATGATACACCAATTCCAGCATTAATGAAAGATGATCAACCTAGTGATGGCATGTGGTAACTATATTTTGATGGATCCAATAACGAATATGGCACTAGAGATAGAATGATGTTAATTTATCTAGACAATCAAAGGTATTTCTCTTCTCTCAATTTTTATTTTGGTTGTTCCAATAATGTTACTGAATATGAACCACTAGTGCATGGCTTGCAATAGGCAAGAAAGATGAAGGTTAGTACCTTATAAGTCTTTGGTGATAGTGAACTAGTAGTTCACCAAGTAAGATTATGGGACTTACTTGAAGAATTTAAAGATTTTAATATTCAGGCCATATCAAGAAATAAGAATAAATATGCAGACAAGTTGGCTACCATTGGGTCACAATTAAATATCCCAAATGACATAAAGAATGAAAAGATTCAATAACACATCAAGGTGATTGTAAGACCTTTTATCTCAGACAATAAGAAAAATTGACAAGTATTTGATGATGATAGTTAGATTGTCATGTTATTACAAAAGGAATCTAAATTCTCCTCAAGGAACTAAGGCAAGAATTTGTAGTAGTATGGTAACCAGATTGTGTAATTAAAGATGAATAAGTTACCTAAAGGGTTGTTCACCCTTGAAACATATTCAATAGAGATGATGAATTGAGAAAAGAGAAGTTTTATTTATCAACCAAGGAAGAATTCTATACAAATGTAGATATTATAACTGGTAGGAGTTTAAATTTGGGAAACATTTGCACATCTTTAAAGAAGGAAAGTTTTATTGAGTTATGTTCAAGTTTTGCAAAAGTCTTCGCATGGTAGTACAGTGACCTTAAATGATTTGATCCAAGTTTAACTCAACATACCATTGAGTTATAAGATGAGACTAGGCCAGTCAGATAAAGACAAAGGCCAATTAATCCAAATCTTGAACCTTTGATGAGAGCTAAGATACATAATCACATTGAATCAGCTATAATATTTCCAATTAAGCACTCAACCTGGGTTACAAACCTTGTTCCAGTGTGGAGAATGAATTGTAAAATAAGGCTACGTGTTGAATTTCATGACTTGAACAAGGCCTCTCTTAAATACCACTATCCATTTCCATCAATGGAACAAATTCTATAGTTGGCTTTGGGTTTAGAAAGGTTCTCCTTATTGGATGGCTATAGTGGTTATAACCAGATCTTGGTCAAAGATGAAGACCAATTAAAAATAGCCTTCACCATAAAGTGGGGGACTTTTGCATATAAAAATATGTCTTTTGGCTTAGCCAATGATGGATCAAATTTTTATAAAGCTATGGATATGGCATTTTAAGGTATCCTTAACAAGTTTATACTAGTTTATCTGGATGATATAACAGTGTTCTCTAACAGTGTAGATGATCATATGATTCACCTCAGACAAGTGTTTGAAAGATGTAGGAAATTTAGAGTGTCTTTGAATCCAAAAAATTATGTCTTCTCTATTCATGAAGGTAGTCTTCTTGGACATGTAATCTCAAAACATGGTACAAGTATATATCCTGAAAGGATAGACTCAATTCTTGCACTTTCCTTGTCTAAACACAAGAAATCCTTATAAATATTTTTAGGCAAGATCAATTTCATAAGGAGATACATTTTAAATTTTTCTATTATAACTAGGCCACTCACAACCATGATAAAGAAGGGTTAGAGTTTCAACTAGTCTAAATAAGGAGTAAGAAGTTTTGAAGAGATCAATAAGGTTGTAGCCAATGCTCCTACACTCTTGAACCTTGACTTCACAAAGGATTTCTTCTTATATACCTATGTTTTAGATTAAGGTAAAAACAGGTTTTGAAGGGGCCCCGAAACCCTATACATCAGTAGAAAGATAACCCTTAAGCACTTCCAAAATACAGAATGGCCTGGAACCTGCATAAGAAAAACTAGATTTACCAGAAATCTAAAAATAGCAGACAAAAGCTAGACAAACAATAAACTTATTTCTTACAAGACCGAAGTTTCATATCTAGAGGGGGGACCAAAGGCTTAGACTTCTTCCTCTTAACAGCTGTCCATCCATCCTCTACCTTAGCTGCCTCAGCAACCCAGTCCTCAGAAGGCCATGATCCTTGAAGTCCAGGGGCCGTTAAAGCCTTAGCAAAATCCTTATGAGAACAAGCCAACTTCTAGCTCCTAGGAGAAACCTTCAAAATAGATGAAGGAACCACCACCTCCTCAATAATCAGTTTAGAGAGAACACCAACTCCAATCTCCACAGTACCATCAACAGGATCAGTCTCCAGCGGAGTCTCCTGTTCTGTCAATTCAGAATGGATACTCATTTCATTCTCATTCTCTGAATCAGTCAAATCATCATCAAGTTGTTTAGCAAAATAGTGTTCATGTTTAGCTTTTGACCACCACGCAGGTGAACTTCTTGGTTTGGATTTCCCTGTAGTACACTGGACTGCTACGTGCCCCATCTAGTGACACTTTCTACATCGAAAAGGTAAACCTTCATAATCTAACATTTGCGTCCAAGAACCCCTAGGGGAGTCTAGACAAATCGCCTCTGGAAGGCCCTTTGAAACATCTAACTCAACAAAAATGCGAGCACATGTCGAGCGGTAAATACTCTTAGTTTCATCATCCTCAAATAAAAATTCTCCTAAAGCATTTCCGATGGTTTTAAACACTGCTTCTTGCCATAAATGTATTGGTAGATTAGGGAGCCGAACCCAGACAGGGATCTTATTGAAGGTTTCCGTGAGAGGGTTGAAATCTTTATGCCACTTTTTGGCCATAAGAGGGTATTTACCCTGCAATAAAAGATTACTGTTGGACAGAATAGTCTTCCTGTCCTTGGAACTTTGGAATAAAGCTATGAAAAAACCTTTAACACAAGGGAAATTTTCAACATTTCCATCAATCAGTGGCAGCCATGTATTGGAGATCCAGCCATGTAGATCTACCAGAGATGGCCAGTAGCCACAAAATCTACAGATTGCCCCAAACTTTGAAAAATAATCTACCCAATTAAAGATTGCTTCAATAGTTTCTGGATCTAGATTGACCCTAACAGGGTTTAAAGCACTTACTGGAGCAATGCACGGTCTCCCAGCAATAGGTTGAAGTTTCACGACATGTATTCTAGCTTCGTAAGTAGCCACATCTGCATAAGATTTTCCCAATGATCCTAAGGCAGAACCAGGAACAGGGGATACTTTTGATTTATTCGTTACAGGACCTAAACCCTCTTCCACCAAAGGGTGGGTGCACAATATTCTAACCTCATTCCTAGGTCCTTTCAAATCAGAACCCGCAGCTGCGCCTTTCACCTGGTCGACAGCAACTTGGTTCAAATTTGGGGTTCGCGCTCGCATCTGCGCGCGTTCAACTTTCAAAATTTCCATGATGCGTGCACAAGAGTTATATACCTATGTTAATATTGACACAATTTTAGGTATTCTCATGCAAAAAAATAAATAGACTTTAGAGCAGCCAATATCCTTCTTTAGTCAAGGCTTAGAATAATATGAAACAAGGTATTCTTTTGTTAAGAAACATGTACATTTAGTCATAAGGTCTCTTAAAAAATTTAGGTACTTGTTGTCTAATAACAAGATACATCTAATGGTTGCACATCTAAGTTTAAAGAATTTCCTCTTGAACAAGGATATAAATGACAAAAGATCTAGTTGGATAACCAAAGACATGAAATATGATATTGAGATCAAGGTCATAAATCTAGTTAGAGGTAAAGAACTTTGTGAACATCTAGCCCAAGACTTGCAAGATACTAGTGGAGTGGTTATGGTGTCAAATGATGAAGAAGTTACAAATAATAAAACCTCATATTTTAGTTGGTTCTAATATATGGTAAGATACTTAAAAGATGGTTTTTATCCTTCTCATCTGACCCCTTCAAAGAGAAGATATTTTAAACTACAATCAATTCATTTTCTTCTTGTTGATAGTGTGTTGTTAAAAAAGGATATCAATGGCATATTTTTAAGATGCATAGATTCAAGTAAAACATATAGGTTTCTTGATTAGTTACATGATGGAAATGGTGGAGGGAATTATTTGGCAAGGATCATAGCATACAAGATAATGAGAATTGGGTAGCATTGTCCAAGTATATTTGGTGATTATCATACATGGGTCAAGAAATGCAGATAGTTGCCATTTTTGTTGGAAAGATAAATATTTTATCCTTACCTATCAAACCAATTTTATTAAATCAACCCTTATTATAATGGGGATTGGACTTAATCATTCTTATTAATCCCCATTCAACCTCAAGACACAAATGGATCCTAACGACCATAGATTATTTTACTAGATGGATAAAAGTAGTAGCATTAAAAGAAGCCAATGAAACCAATGTTATAAACTTATAAGAAAGTTTGTTTACCAAATTTGGAGTCCCTTCAACTATATTTTATAAAAATGTTATGGCTTTTGTGGGGTCTAAGATCAACCAGTGGGTAGTTTAACATAGTTTTTTCTCAATACCTCATCAAACTATTATCCACAAGGCAATGACCTTGTTGAGTCCACTAAAAAGAATTTGTTGAATATAATTAGGAGGAAAATTTAATACAATCATAGGTCATTAAATGTCAAATTGAATTCAGCTTTGTGGGATGACAAGATCACCTATAAAAGGTAAATAGCCAATTCTCCATACAAGCTAGTATATGGTTAGGAAGCAAGAATGCCTATTTATCTTGAATTCATTGCTTTGGAACTAATGCATGAACTTGAGATTTTGGAGAATGAGCCAATAAAAATTAAATATGTTGAGCTCATGGATCTAGAAGATACAAGGAATTATTCTATGTTGGCCATGGAAGCCCATCAAGCAATTGTAAAGAGATCATTTGATAAAGGAGATTTTTTAAGAAGTTTTCAAGAAAGAGATTTGGTCCTCAAGTGGGATGAGGATAGAGCTAAGCAAAGAAGGCACAAAAAATTTGGTTCTCTTTGGAGTGATCCATACACAATCTCTAGTTGCAAATCCCATAATGCTTTCTAACTCACAAGGATGAATGGTAAAGAGCTTACATCCCAATCAATGGGATACATCTAAATTATTGTTATTGAAGAAGCTAAGTCCCACGCATATAGTCTTTTTTATTTTCTCTAAGTATTTTTCTAAACACATTAGTTTGTTTTTGTCTTGTCCAAAATAATTGATTTGTTGCATAGTTGTTTGATAGGTTAGTTGCATTTCCATTATTAGGTTTTTTTCCCTTTCAAGTTTGTTTCTCTCTGTATTTGTTAAAAAAAATTATCTTTGAAAGTCAAAATGTTGTCTTGTAGTCAATGTAAATGGTCCATGTATCATGTAAATGATCCAAGAGTCATAGAGATGGTCCAAGTTCTTAATCATATCAGGCATGATGCCCAACCAAATCACCAAATAGGTTGACCAAATTTGGTCTACATACCAAAAATGTGCCTATTCCAAGAATCCAAAGATGAGCAAGATCCTAATTGAAGAAGTGACCCAATGTAATGAGGAGAAAATAGACATCAAGTGGAGATCAAATAGATTTTTTAAATATTTTTAAACAATTTAAATCAAGCTTAAAGTCTGATCTAATTTATCTTCAAGGGATAGGTCTACAATTAAAGATGAAGGGTCCAAACAAGTTTCATGGTGTCTAAAGCATTCATGATCATGAACTAAGTTGCACAAAATTTAGAAGATCATCATAAACTTTAAATATTGAGTGAAAGATGGAATATGCAAGTTTAAAGAACCAAACCATCCCCAAGATATCATTTAGAAAAAGAATGGACTAGTCCACTTTTGCATTTAATAAATACACCTCAATAAATTTCCCAAGCCAAATAGTTGTAGCATCATGAATTCCCTTGTGCCAAGAACATGCTCTATAAGTTTCATGTCCACGTGAGCTTTCTACCTCAAGATATAAGTGTTCAAAGATAGGTTTGTAGAATAAGACATCCACACAAGTGTCAAGTTTAAGATCCATAAAGTGATCATTTGAGTTCAAAAGGTCTTTAAAATATTTAAAGTCGATCAAGATCTAATGGTCCATACAAGATCACATACTGATAACATTGATATAATAGTTCATGCTTGGGTCAAATAAATCAAAAGGTCCCTAGGTTAAAATACCTTAAAGAGCTACAAGTTCGACATGATTTAATTATACAGGTTCATCAAGCTGAGATCCAATGGTGTGCATTCACTGACAAAAGGATGGGTCTAAGCTAAATCAATGATCAATGTTCAATCATACCAATGATTTGATGGTGAATGGGAACTAATAGCAAAGTGGGCCAAATGAGATCTATAGTACATGTGAGCTTGTACATTAAGATTGATGGTATGAAATTAATTGAAAATGTCAAAGGATCTTGGTTAGAAAGAAATCAAGGACTCATGTACATTCATACATATAGATATAATGATGTATAAGGAGTCAAATAAGTTAGTGTATCTTCAAGACTAATAAGAATAAATATAGTTGGGTATAATGTAAATGGTTTGAGTTCGTAATTGACAACTAGTGAACATAAATCAAATCTAAATAACTTTTATTGAAGGTTAATGAACTAGTTTTTTGACCTAGGTGAAAAAAATCTCAAGGATCCATATCGCCATTATTGTTCGATCAAAATTAGACATAGCAATGCAGTTAGGATGGTAAATAATGAGGCTCCATCACCATTAAAGTTTAAATAGTATCCCTAGTTGATAACTTGGAACCTATTGACACTATTGCAAGATCATTCGATTGACATGTTCATTAATTTTATATGGAAGATCCTCATCATCTCTTATAGGCTTTGAATGCAAAATAGGTCTCTTATGGCTTGATATAGAGATCAAAGATGTTCTAGTGATGGTGAATCAAGGTCAATTAGTTTTCAAGTTTCCATGGATATTGTGACTATGTAAAAACCAATAATTGGATTGGTTTTCACCTCTAATGGACCTATGTTCTATATTCGATCAAATATAAATGTAAACATGATCATGGAGAGGTGTTTCGCCTATCACATGGTCACAATTTTGAGAAATGGGTACCGATGGCCACCCAAAGTAGATGTGGCATAACTCTATCAATTCTAAGACATGGTCCTCACAAGCAGATCAAATAGATAATGGCATGGAATTCCAAGAAGGATACAGGGTGGATGGATAAGGATAATGAGCATTAAATTTTTTTATATAATGTGTTCCTTATTGATAAGGTCATGAGTCAACATCCTTGACTTATGTTAATTAATCACATTTCCCTCTGGCTCTCTCTTCCTTTTTCTATATATGTTCCATTTTCTTCCACATTTTGGCTCTCACTACCTCTTTGAAAGTTTTTTAGAAATAAATCTATAGCAATTTTATAGAAATAGATTCTTATGTTTTGGCTTGCTTAGGCTATGCCAAAATTTGTAATCTAACAACTTTTAGTGCAATAAATACTAAATTTCATCATTTTACAAGTTAGATTGAAGTGTGTTATATTAGTTCATGTATCGTAGTTACGTGAATGTATGTTCTTTATCTATGTCTGAGTTCTCTCACCTTCATAAAAAGATTGGTAGTTCCCACAGGTCATTATAAGTGTAATTTATAGTTTGTTATTTAGATTTATAGTGGACATCTACCCTCTCATGCTAGTTTGATAACTGATTCATGCTTTATTTTTAAATACTCATGTGAGACTGATTTTATTTGGTCTTGAATGTGTCTCATGGTGTCTCATGTGTAAAGTATAAGTGTTCCAATTACTGGTGCATCACCCTAATTATATGCTTTCATATATTGTTTCTTTTTCTCTCTCCCCTTATCCAATCAAGTATTAGATTAGGCATATTTGAGGTGATAGATATAAAATTAAGTCATCTTTATTTGAATGATTGATCCATTATTAGGATACCCACAACTTAGGATCAGTCCCATGTTGGACTAGATATGAGTAGGAAGATCTGAACAATCCCGTTACTTAGCTAAGGTATAAATCTAGTACACCAACAATAGTTAGTAGGACTAAATGTCCAATAAATAAATATTCAATAAATTCCATGTAATTTTTACTTAATATCATAATTTGGTTTAACTTTCCTAAGTAATATTAATCAGATTTAGTGAAATTATTTGGAAATTGGTGCACAATTAATCAAACTAGTTAGAAAGTCATATTACTAGGTCATAATTTGAATGGAGAGGAATTAGAAGGTGATATTAGTTATGTACAAACCATTATCCCAATTAGGATGTTGTCAACACAAAATAACACATGCACATGTCATGTGCTTTCAAATTAGAAGAAAAGAGTGATCCAAAGCACCAAAATGTGTTTTTATCATTTTGAATCAAATTGATTTGATCAAAGTTAATAATCACATAAAATGTATTACCCTATTTAGGGATACATTATCCTAAACTATTAATTTTATATGATAATATAAAACCATTTAACGTGTTTTAAGTGATGTTATCCCAAATTATGCATTTTCACAAATTTGAGTAAGATTGACAATTTCAACAAATTGGTGTAAGGAATCGGATGTCTACATTTTTACCCTATTTGAGAAGGCATAGTGAGACATTCAGGTGAAATAATGCATTTTTAAATAAAATATTTTTCAAGAATAAATTGGAAGGAAATGACCCATGATGGCCCCTTGAGAGGACATATAAGGATGAAAGAGAAGGATGGACTCTTGAAAAGAGATAGAAAATGGGATTAACCCATGGAATTAATTAAAACCCAAATGAGCTAATGTTTGCATGCATTGATTTAATTAATGATTAAAATATATTTAGAATATAATAGGCCACAAGGATTTGGGAATGGGAAGGATACAATCCAAAAATATAAGTGACATACTTTAAACACACCCAAAGCTAGGGTGCAAGCTGTGTGCTTACGAAATGATAAATCTTAAGATAAGTTTCACACTAAAATATTTTTATAATGAGGGCAAAAGTCCATAGAGCTTAGAATTAGAATAAAATAAGAATCATGGTTTAAAAGAGAGGGAATAATAAATTGCTCTAGTAGAGCAAATTTGATCATGTGATAAACAATTTTACCTTAGTAGGGCTGATTTTGATCACTGATAAAGAATGGTTTACCCCTGTAGGGCTGATTTTGATTTTTGACTGGTTCAAATGTTGGTGCCCCTGTAGGTAAAATTGGCAAGCAATAGCTAAAGGATATAACCTATGACATCGATTAAAAATGAGTGGGCACAAACATAGATGTGATGGTCTAAATGACTACAAAAGCCATAAAAACTAGGCATATAAGGATACATAAAGTGATGAAATAGATAAAAATAAGATTGAAGGTGGTTGACCTGACTCAAGATACATCATGTATCTAATCACTGCCTACATAGTCCAAATGGACCTTAAGCCAATGTAGTTCATCTAAAAGAGGGAGAGAATGGAATGATAAAATGAAGAGAACTAACCAATATTTTATTAGACTCATGATGTATGCCAAGAGATGCACATCTTTCATAGAGTCAGTTGAAGAATAAGATATTAGTACTTAGTTTCATTGGTGTTATTGTGATTTTATCATCATATTTGTATTGACATTGAGACTTGGAACCAAAGCATAAAGTGCTTACTATAGAAAAATGAAATTATGCATCATAAGTATGAGGAACTTATAATGACATGACATTTTAATTGTGTTGAGCCAATTCAAATTTGAATTTTATAACTGAGGATAATGATAAGAAATACCAATACCAAAGTTAAAACCATTTACATTTAAATAAAAACAAAGACAAAAATGAACCTAACTTAAAATTAAGATATGAACAATAAGGATTCAAGTAGGAACAAGAATGTATAAAAATCAAATCAAGAACATATTAACAACATGAGATCAAGATATAAATAATCAATATCTATGTGGACCATCAAGATGTGCTTAGAAAAATAAGAGATAAGAACAAGACCAAATATAAAAACAAAAGACCACACAAAACAAAAAAACACCACAAATAAACAATAAATTTCTCAACAAATTTTTTGGGAATTTTCTAAGTCTCTCAACATGATTGAGGATTAAGAGACATAGAATAATCCAACTCATAAAATCATGAGGGTATTTCAAAGAGTGCTCATGAAATGGTGAGATTACACCAACTAAAAATTACTCACAAGATGATAAGAGCATATGAAAATGGGGGACTAAGGTGACCTCAACATGAATCATGCACAACCTACATAATCCCATTAGGACCTCAAGACATAGTAATTTTGCCTATACAAAAGGTAATGAAAGATCGACCAAGTCACAACAAGTTTGTAAATAAAGGAAAATGGGAAGGCAAATGATAATAGTAATAACCAAGTGATGTAATAATTCATGATAAAAAGGCATTTTACTTCATTTGCCTATAGGTAGTTATAATATGGAAACAACATCATAATTCTAATTTACCCAAAGGTAGTTATAATTAGGGGTACCAAATATAATATTAATTTTCCCATATAAGGTTATAACTAGTGATACCAGATAAAATGATAGATGAAAGATAACTTTCTAGATCAAATGTCACACTATATTCATAGATTGTCATACAACACGGCAATCTAAAACTATTAAAACTAGATCTAAATCCCCTTGTGAAAGGTTCAAGAAGAACAAAAGGAACCAAGATCAAAATGGGGTAAGCAGGATGGCTAGAAACAAGCCTTGGCAAATAGTAAAGACATGGTATAAGAAAAGTGATCAAAAGATAATTGGCTATAGTGGCAACAAAGTTTCCCCCAAGCAATGATGGCTTTTACTCATAAAATGGTGAGAGTGTGGCTTAGGTTGCTTGTAAAATGATGAGATATATAAAGATTAACAAATTCTCATAAATTGGAGAGAGTTTTCAAACTTTAAAATTACACGCAAAAGAGAAAGAGTGTGGCAAAGGTGACCAAGGCCTGCCTCAATAGAAATTGAGCACTCCCTACATAGTCCCAAAGTACCTCAAGTCAATGTAGTTCAAATAGCATGGTAAAATGGGACACAATGGTATAAAATTCCTAAAATGAAATGGTCTATAGGTTTACCCCAAAAATACCAAGAAAAGGATAATGAAAGGTTAAATGGCAAATGAAAAATAGTTCGTTTGCTCCTCTTGACATGAATATGCACGTCCTAGTCAACATGTGAGACAACTAGAATATTTATAAAAATTGATACCCAACACCTCATTTAAAAATTTGCTAATTTAAAAACCTAATAAAAATCATGATTTCAATAATATGTTTGTGATCTCTATTTTTCATTGATTCTTCTTCCTTCAAACATCAAGATAAGATATTTTTGTAGCCTCTACAAAGGAATATGCAGCCTAGGATGTTAAATAATGTAAGGCACAAGATAAATAGTATAAATGGGTAATAAAAATGGGAATGATAATGAAGTGTATAATGATTAAGAAAAAATGAAGATTATTATTTTTAGGCACACATAATTTTGGTTGTGATGGGGCCAAAGATTGTTGAATATTCTCTCAATAAGACCACTAGATTTTTCTATTGTTTGATCCTGAGAGTAGCTACCATTTGATTATGCTATAGATTAGAATTTATAATGATTTGATATTTGATAATATCTTCATCAAGTAGTGAATAAATTTTATGCTCATATTTTGACACCTTGATGATTTTTTCACTAATGAATTTGTTCTAATTATCCCATAGTACCTTTGAGAAGGTTTCACAAAGAGATATTAACATTTGTCTTTGAATTTTTTCTAGTGCCTTCAAAAAGGTTTCATTAAAAGATGACAAGTTCTTTTTTTGATCATCTCCTAATGCCTTCAAAAAGGTTTAATGAGGATATTATTCTTCTTCTAAATGAATGTGGTCTTGGCCCCCTTGATATTCTACACTTGATATGTCACCATGGATGCATTTCAATAAAGTGTGAATTTTTTTGATCCCAATCGACACTTGTGAGAGGTAGAATGTCAATATAATGTCTATGTTAATTTTTGGTAATAATGGGATGATAAAAGGTAGCACAATCCTCGTAGAAGTTACTAGGAGAACTTGTGTTAGTGTTGAAGTAATCATCTTCAAAAACCATAGAATGATCACAAATATATTCAAATTGATCTACAACACAAGAACAATCAATGTTATAACAACCAAAGTTATAATTTGATTCTGAATCTAAGTCTAAGTTAAGGAAATCTAAATATGATATCAATTCTAATAGTGATTCTATTTGTGATGCTAAATCTGATGTCATTTTGAAAATGGGACCTAACTCTAATCATGATTCTTCATTCAATGTGGTTATTTATATAATGTCATTATATTTGATACTAAATGTCATACAAAGAATGGCCTTTGATGACATAATGGGATCTATAAAAATTTATTCATTTAATAAGGGTTTAACATAGACTGGCTCACCTAAGTGAAGCCCATCAAAGAGAGGGAACCATTCAAGGGATGACTTAACAAGAAAATTTTTATCAAAAGGAGACTCCTCAACGAGTATAAAAAGATCAAGAGACAACTCTATAGAGATTGGCTTGTCAAGGAGATGGGGATATTTAAAAATAGATAAAATACAAATAGGTGATTCATCACAAGTTGACTCATCCCAAATGTGTCTTTAAATAATAACACCATGATCCTGGTTAATAATTGGTTAAAAAATATCAACTTTGAATACATTTTGGTCCTCACAAGATGGTTCTTGTAAAGGTAATGGTTCTTTTTGTGGCTCAAAAATCAGCACATAATTTCTAAAGTAGGGAATCATTGGCTTAGAATAAAAAATGTTTTGGTTCAATATTGGGATCTCCAAAAATTAGACTATTTAAGAAGGGGTTGATAAAATCTAGTTCATCAAATTGAGGTTCTTTAAAAATAGGTTCAATAAATATTGGTGATGGACCTAGAATTCTAATGACATGATCTTGTGTAGTTTGGTTACTCATGTAAACCAAAGGAGGAAGTCCTAAAATGGTAACCTTCACATGCTGTAAAGCTTGATTACTCACACAAGATGAAGGAGAGTAGTCTAAAATGGTAAATCTCATGTCTACCATAGTAATGCTCTACCTCAAAACTAGGGCCACAAGAAACCCCACTACAAGTATACCTTAGTGTCATGTCTAGAAGATTGTTTTCTACATTTTCTTAAGATTTGGAAAATATTTTTGAAAACATTTAAACAAGGTATGTGTTTTGATCTTCTATAAACAAATGATAAGGCATAAAATAGACTATAATAAAAAGGAGGTGGCATAGCCCCACGTAATTAGAATAATGCATTCATGAAATTACTCAACCTTGGATAGGGTTGAAATCATATGATTTGGAAGAGGGTATGATAAATTAAAGACCTAAGTGTAAACTAGTACACTAAATGTAAGTTGAGAGATACATCAATACCATAAAATCTAGTTTAACTTCGATGAGTTGTTACTAAGAAATTAGAAGAAAGCCCTTCAAATTAGGAAGGTGATAATGCAAACTAAGAAATTCAAGATGTGAAAACATGCAAGAATTAGAACTTAGAGTGTGGGTGATACAATTGATAACCTCAGTTCACAATAATTAGATGATGATGAGTTTATAAACAACCTTCAATTCAAATGGGAAATTAGACCTAAGTTGACTCAAGTCAAGTGAAAATGGTAAAACCAATTAACATGTTAACCTAGAAATTAGAAAGGTGTAATTTTGAATTTGAATTATCAATGAAGGAATTAAATGTTTTAGAAAGTGGTTTAAACTTAAATGGGTAGCATAACTTTATTGTTTGGATGATACAAACACAAATTTTTAAGATGAGGTTTTGAATAAGGCAAAGATGATTTGAAATTTGACTAGCATAATGCTTCCTTGTTCAAGAAATGGTGGACAATAAATGTGTTTGGTTATGATGTGGTGTTTACAAAAAAAAATTGACTCAAATCAAAACCAATTAAATAAAGATTAGAAAACCAAATACAATTAAGTAAATCATCCTAAGCCCTAAACTGACAAGGTTGCTTTGTATTATTAAAATCCATCTTTATATGTGCTCTTTTGATGAATTAAATTGCTAATCCAAAAATAAAATCACATGAGTTGGTAGGGTATTTTACACCCCCCCCCCACCCTTCTCCCAAGAAATTGTATGGTGATATAAAGCTTTGAGTTACTCACCCTGTATCAAAAATACTCCATGACAAGTGGGGTTGTCTAAAACTTAAAATTTATGACCGTCTAGATGATCCCAAGCATGGATAATGCTAGAGATGTGAACATGTCAATTGGATCTATGTCAATCATATTTTTATGAAAAGGTATTATCCTTTTCACAACCACTACATCCATTAATTTATTAGTGTAGTGCAATGTCTTGATTGATCATACATTCTAAGGGCATTAGTCATTAATAGAGGTATTTTAACCACTCAAACTACCATCCTAGAGATTCATCAGCTCAATTTATATACCCCCCCCCATGGAAATGGGTTTAATCTGATGCCAAGAGATGAAACCCTAGGTAAAATCTTCCCTAAATAACTCATGAAGAGGCTATGAACTCTCCTCGACAAGCCAAATTGCATAAACTAAAATGATCTAAGTGAAAAGGCTTTAGAAGTTGTTTTTAGATCACCCAAACCATACAGGTTTTGGGGAGAGCTTACATAACTTCCTTTTCACACCTTAGACAAAGCAAAAATCACAATGAAAAGGAAATTTTAGTCACCCAAGTTCCCTATAGTTGATGGGGGAAACATATACATAGTCTTCATTTTGATCAAACAATCTAACAAGTAATAGATGATTTGTATAAAGCAACACTTCAATAAATTTTAAATTTAAGTGAATGTTCATTTTATAAACCAAATTTAGATGTTTAGTGAAGTTCTTGGCCTCTTTGTCTTATTTTTTCAAAACTTTGAAAAACATTCACAAAACAATCAAATAAACAATCTAAGTTCCTTTTAAACATCAAAGAGAAGTTTCAAGATTTAAACATGCTCATCTAGGTTCCTTTTAAACACCAAAGGGAAGATTTAAGACTTAATTATGCTCAAAATTTATCACTTTTCCTCATGGATCCTACATAAAAATTTAGATAATTTACTTTAGCTTTGAAGCATAATCAATAATGAAATAAGAAATTTTGAAAAAAAAATGCTCTTGGGTTCTCTGTTTTAAAAACACAGAGACTAACGTCAGTCAACAATGATCGATGTCAGTTACTACAAGACTAATAGTGGTCATAAAAGAACTATTGATGGTCAAAAATGACTGATAATGGTCACTTATGAACCTTTAGGAAAAAATGTTTTTGGACAAAAAAAAATTGTTGGCACAATATTAGGATTAAATCTCCAAAAGAAAAATTCTAGATCAAGAATATATGTTTAGACCGAAGACTTAAAAACTCAAATAACAAACTAGAAATTTGATAAAAGCTCAAAAATGAAAAAAATTATATGTATTTACCCTACAACCTAGCTAATGTTGGTTATCCTAAACTGATCTCAGTTACACAGAACTGACATCGGTCACTATGTGACCTTTATATCAATAAAAAACATTAAAAACATGGGGAAATGATCATAAAAATTGCTTGTTAAGGAATTTTAAAGACTTTTAATGGAATATAATGTTTCCAAAGTTTCTCCATTTCTTGAGAGGGACGTGTGGTCCCACCGAGCATGCCAAGATGTAGAGATGGATTACAAAGATGGTTAAATTAAGCATTAGTCATGAAAATCATAAGAAATGCATAAAGAACTAACAATCTAGACCAACCTATTCAATGAGGCATGCAAATGATAACTAAGAGAAAACGAAAGAAATAAAACACAAGTTACCTTCTCAAGAGCTTCCCACTATCCAAATGCAACTCCAATCATGTTTTTCCCCTTGATTTGATGTTTAAGTCTTTAACAATGGTGCAAAGCAAGCTCCTCCACCATCTCAAGAACACCAACTGTAAACTAGGCTCATGATATCAAATCAATAATATTCCTATGAAAGAAATTATCCTATTGAAAATAAATCATTATCAAACTACATTCAAATGGCTTGTAGAGAGAATCTTAAATTATAAGTTTACATAAATTAAGCTTAAAAATGTGAGTGAGAGGCCTCTTATCTATAGATTTTTCAAATTGATTAGGATTAACCATAACCATCCATCTTGAGATCAAGATGTATGGCCATGAATTAATCCAATTATGTAAATAAAATCCATAAATATCTTCATAATGATTTGGGAGGAAGGGGCATTAAAGAGGCATGGGAAGCCATAATCCTAATATTTGTTGTGTTTATGGATTATGGATGCCACCCCAAAAACAACCTCACTTGATGATGAAGTTAAAATAGGAATAAATTTACAATAAATAAATATTCAATAACATCCATGGAATACTTACTTAAGCTCATAATTTGGTTTAACTTGCCTAAGTAAGATTAATCAATTTTAGTGCAATTCTTTGGAAATTGGTACATAATTAATCAAATTGGTCAGAAAGTCATATTACTAGGTCATAATTTGATTGAAGAGGAATTATAAGGTGATGTTAGTTGCATACAGACCGTTATCCCATTTAAGATGTTATCAACATAAAATAACACATGCACATGCCACGTGCTTATAAATTATAATAAATGAGTGAACCAGAGCACCAAAATGCATTTTCTTCATTTTGTTTTGAAATGATTTGATCAAAGTTAATAATAACATAAAATACATTTCCCCATTTAGGGATACATTAGCCTAAATAGGCACTTTTATACAATAATATCAAACCATTTAGCACATTTTAAGTGATTTTAGCCCAAATTGTGCATTTTCACAAATTCAAGTAAGATTGACAATTTCAACATAATGGTGTTAGGAATTGGATGTCTATAGTGGTTTCTAGGACATCTACTTATGTTAGATATCATGCATCATAGATTCAAGAGAGATGGAAACTAGTTCACAAAAATCAACCTACTTACAACAACATGGTAACAAAAAAGAAAGTAACTCAACTACTAGTCTCAATATGATAACCAATCAATACATTTATCAGAGATCATATCATAGTTTCAATATGATAACTGATTAAGATATTTTCTATATATCACATAGATTAGAACATAGTCCTAGTATGACAACTAATTAATATATTTTCTAGTGATCACAAAGATCAAAACATAGTTTTAGTATGAAATTCGATTAAGTTATTTACTATAGAGTCTACAAATATATATACCAACAGTGCACCATGAGTAGTATCAGTTCTAGAGTCTACTTCTACACCTATATATTATGAGCAATATGGTCACTTATTTACTATGACAGTAGGATTTAGATAGTGCATGTCATAGTCACATGATCTTTACTCACCTGTAATACAACATTCTTATGTCATCAATACTAACAACTAATAATACTAATCCAATGTCAATATATACTCAAAAATATATATATAATTAAAATCAATTACCACTATCTAGCCATAGAATACATTTCCATATCAACATAAGTAATGCATATAATTAGACATTTACTCAAGTATACAATGCCAAAAATCAAAAAGAAAAGTGATACGATATCCATATAAAAATAGGTCCATATATATAACTCAAAAACAAATTTAAATATAGTAATACATAATCATTTAGTAATCAGAGCTTGGTCCCCAAAACTAGCCTCATCACCTTCACTCTCAAATACATACACACTAGAGATAGATGCTCACACATCCCCTCTAGATCTAGACCAATAATGAGCTCTACGATTGTGTTCTCTCTCTCTTAGTACCACTACCTCAGAAACCAACTCTACATGATCCCATTGTAGATGAATATAGTCATCCATGATCCTACTACCTACCCCACATAGACCATTAAGTGGGGGCATAGATCACCTTTACAACTCAGCACATTCCTCATCTATATCTATAGCTACCCAACTATACATTGTAGTGGTAATTTAAAATCAATCGAATAGGTGTGCATAGATGTCTACAATTATAATATCCCTCTCCACTAACCTATCATCCATGACATCATCAAGAATATGTTTTGTCAGCTCTCACAGTGCAACCTTAATAATGGTATCCTAGTACTCATTGTCTCTTGCACCTATGCACATCAACACAATACATTAGACCAAATTCAACCAACTAATAAGCCAAAATTAAAAAAACAAACCATGAAAATCTATAAATGACAACATATCCTCAACTATTATAATGGGTACTAGATCTAGTACATCCTCTATAATAGCCCCATCTCCCAAAAATAGTGGTATCCATATATGTCATCCCCACCATAATAAGAAGGCATTGATATCCCTCACATCATCTACATCATATATATCTATCATAGGATATCACTGTCACTAGAATCAAAGCCAACTCAGTTATTATTAGTTTTAGTATAGTACCTAGCCTTGTTTGGGCCTGACTATGCCTCACCCACATCCATGGCATGGGATGCATATCCTAGACCACACTAAACTATCATGTCACATATTTATACTATAACCTCTCAAAAATGGTGGTCCATCAATCATGAAACTAGTAACTCACCCATGTGTCTCTCAATTACATCCCATCCTCATGCCATACCAGAAATTCCATGTAGGGTCTCTAATAATATCTCTCATTGGCACTTGATCTAATACCCATCAACAGTGCATTGTGCTTCTTGATCACATAGGATCTTTGATATTCCATATCTTTACAAATACCTATGGGTGTTCCCAATCTGCACATGAAAACCCCTCAGACCTACCCACTGCAATATGCTTATAATTCCAATAATGCAATAATGTCAAGGATCTAATCCCACCACTACAAAACTCATGAGTAAAATGATATAAATCCTGATATAAGTGGGCTAGCATATTATGACCCCACTATTATGTATTCTTGTGCTCCTCTATGCCTACACAATCCCATGTATCCTATATGAAATGGATACCCAAATACCATCCATAATAATAAGTGAATCCAATGACACCACCAAAAACTTTTTCAACTATAGAAAATTAGCTATAACAATATATCACTACTACTCCATCAATAATGGGTCCCTATAGGTATGGCTAAAAAATACCTTGAGGTCTGATCTATAGTTATATCCATAGCTTCCTCTTGTAAAATAACCTATTGACTAGTAATGGGAAATATTAGTATCCTCTACACATCCTCTAGGATAATAGTAATCTCCCCTATGGATAACCAATAAGTACATGTATTAGCATTCCACCACTCATACAATGCAATTAACATATATAAATCTTAGGGAATCAGTGCAAGTGATGTCATGTAACCCAAACCAACCCTTTCCACAAATGATCTCTAATCATTTTTCAAGGGTGTCCCATGTAAGCACTCCATCATTTTACCACTAAGAAACTACCTCATACACACATTCACTTGAAAAATACACAAAATCAAACATTATCATCTCCAAATGATGAATATACTTGCTAAAAAAATAATCAAATATAATTTAAAATAAAAAATTATAGTATTTAGTCCATAGGACATTATCACTACAAACAAGACACTAACATTGGATGTTAGTGTGGTTCATGGATGGCAGCATGATAGCCTAAGACACTAGCATTGTTCTTAGGACACTACTGCTACCCTCAAAAAAAGGTTCCTAATATAACTAAATGATAAAAAAAAATTATCAAAAAGTCAAAAACATAGAAAACAAGGGGATATCTATTAGTGTGGCCTCATTGTCAGCCTAAATGAGCTCCTCCATCTCCTTATAATGGGTCACATTCTCTCCTCATCTACTTAGCATGTTTATGGGCTTAGAGCAACAATTATCTCAAATCAAAAGGTTTAAATGATTTTCAAAATAAATCAATTAACCTATTTAAACTATGTTTTAGAAATGCCACCCACCTAAGGTTGACTCCACATGTAAATTTCTCCAACTATTACCCAAATCTTCTAATCAAAATATCTCAAGAACTGTAGCTCTGATTTATGACCTATTTATTACGTGTAGGAATAGATAATGATATCCCCCACACTATACCATTTACACTTATATACCATTCTATTTGACTCTATAAAACAAAAAAAAACATATTTCCTTAACAAACTCACTATAGACCATGGGTCTATCTTAGTTTCAATTTACAAGTGATTCCTCTGCAATCACCAAAATATCAATCTTGAAATCATATTATCAACACTAACTATCACTAGCATGCCTACTGGTATCACTTTTGGTTCAATACCCTTACCCCAGTTTCAAATCTCTTAGTAAAAGGGGGTATATATACACTATTCACACTGACATAATTAGACTTAGATATACAGATATATAGTTGACTCAGATTTCCCAATTTAGTGACTTGGATATTCATATACATAGATTAACTTAGATATATAGATACATAGATTGACTCAAATATATTTATACATAGCTTGTTTTAGATATTCAGATATATAAATTTACTCAATGACTCAAATATTCAGATACATAGATTGGCTTAAATATATAGATACACAAATTGACTCAGATATTTAGATACATAATCGGTTTAAATATCTAGATACATATATTTACTCAATGACTCAGATATATAGACACAATTTTCTTTACTTAGACACTTAGATACTCCTATAACCAAATGCATAGTTTAACTCAAATTATGAATATGGAGGCATGTACATGGTATATTGTCCCTATACATACATATATATTTATGCATAGGATACACATCTACATTACTCAAATATTAGGTTTATGGCATGATGAAGGGCACATGTCCTTGACCCCATAGGATTTCACTAGGTTATATAGATGGAATGGAAAATTTTACCATTCTTTATGCATAGATTACCAGATTACACTTATATTATCACCAAGATTTCACTATATTAGGTCATATGTCCATATACAACAGTTGATCCATAGTTTTACACCAAACCCAAATTACACCAATTTGTGTAGGATGCAGGTTGAGCAATAATTTTAACCTCTAAACACATCTACTTATCAAACTTAGTTACATGTTAGAGTCAGGGTAAGTAGGGATTATTCTTCCACATTCATAGATTACTTCTTAGACTCAATTACATATTAGAGTGGGGTCAATCATGGCTTGTTCCTCCACATTCATAGATTAATTTTCAAGATCAATTGCATGTTAGAGTGGGGGCAAGCAAGGCTTGTTTATCCATGGTTATAGATTAATTATAGGACATAGTCACATATCAGAGTGGGGTAAAATGGGGCTTTGTTTCTCATAATCCATTTGGCTACTCAGATTCAGTACAGGGGACACCCACATTATAAATTTTCTTTTCACAACTAACATTTCAAATGCATGTCCACTTCTCTAGCTAAGAAGTGGGCCGAGTCTGGAACACATCCACACAGGTAAGTACAAGTACACATTTTTATTTTACATTTAATCTAATACTTTCATTTACATTGCATTACTATAATAAAGGGGGAAATGTACACACCCTAATTTGGTCAAGAAACACAAGTATTATCTTTTTGAGCTCTTTTATAGGAAGTTATTAATGTTGAATGGTCTTGTTCACATGGTCACTTTGGTCCTTATTATGACTTTTTTCCTACTTGTTACACCCTTAGTGGTCTTATATCATTTTATCCCAATCATAGGGGCCTCTAGCCTATTTCTCATATTTATTACCCAATTTTTGCCTACAAGACAATATCATGACCCTGGATATTAGCACACTATGCTAGTGTCCACCTCAGTGTTATTATCCAATGGTCATATTTTTAACTAGTTTGGGTCCTTACCCTTCTTTGAGTCTCTTCTTATGATTTTATCTATCCTTTTACCTTATCATCTAGTGAAAAATCGTATTACATTCAAATTAAAGTTCCTTCTATATAAATAGCCTCACAAGGCATTTTACATCTAGCACTTACTACTTTGGCACATAACTACATAAAAATAAGTTAATAGTATAGCTTAACACTCTACATATTACTCAGGATCACACATAGATATACACTTAATTAAATAAGGGCCTAATAAAAATTCATTCTAGCATACTATGTGCATTGATTATGCATGTTCCTTAAGGGATAACTAGACGTGATCTGAAATCCCTATCATTGGGATTCATTTAGGCAATAGGCATAATAACAAGGGTTATGCATCATACAATTTTAATATACCATAGCCCATGTTCTAACCTTCCTTTTTAATTTTATTCCATTTTTATTTCATGTGTGTAGGTGTTTATTGGGGTATTGAAGTAAAATCAGCCAAGTAGTGACACAAAAGAATGATCAGGAGCTCCTAAGCACATTTACAAAACCCTAAAGGCCCCTTGCAACATCCCCAAAAATTTTAGGACCCCTATCCACAAAAGGACATTAACATAGTACTTTGGACACTAGCATAGTATAATATTGTCCCTCTGACCATGTTATTATCCTAATATAGTCAAAGCTCTATTTTAAAAAATGAAAGGGCTCCATGTTGTATTCCTAACCTATTTTAGCATCATCACCATCCAAGGACATTAATTTTACTCTAGATAAGTGAATCTTATCCTTACACTCATTATTTTAGGTAAATCAATATAACTATATATTTGTAATAAATATCTATATCTACCCTCTTTACTTAGCCCTTTAATAATCTAGGATTTACATCTATTAAGTCCCAAAAGGTTAAAACATTTTCCATTCATCTCCTTCACAAATCCAAATCTGGTATTATCCACTCCTTGGATCAATATTAGTAAATTATTTTTCTCTTTAAGGCACATCCATCATGTCATTTAAAAAAGGTATATGAAATCTATATTTTATAATTAATTATTTGATTTCTCTACTATCCACACACATCCTCCATGTCTCATATTTATTTGGAGTTAGCAATGTCGGTGTTACACATGGACTCATACTCACCCTTACTATACCCTTTCTCACCAATTTAGTATTATATTTATTCAATTTTTCATGTTTTTTTGGTCTCATCTTATAATCCACTTGATGGGGTGGAGTTGATACTGAAATCAAATCAATATGATTATGGATGTCTCTCTTTGGTGGTAAACCATCTGGTAGCTCATTGAGTATAACATATCCATATTCTTTCAATAATTATTTTTCTTTTTTTGGTATTTCACTTCTTCTATGTCTTCTTTATTTGATGTTAATGCATAACAACCTGTCATCTTGATGCCTTTAATAAATTATTTTATGGACAACATGATTTATATTTTTAAAGAGGTAGTAAAATTACCTTTGTACTAACTTTCTAAAAATTATATGTATTCTTTAATCCACCATGAATTATCTTTATGTCATATTTCCATGGTCTTCTCGACAACACATGGTATGCATCCATTGGAATAACATCACACCATATTTCTTCTCTATAATGTTTTCCTATATAAAACTTTAATAAACACCTTTTTATCTATTGTAACTTCATTCCCTTTCTTAAACCATGAAATATGATAAGTATGGGGATGTTTTTCACATTGCAAACCTAGTTTCTCTACCATTTATTTAGAAACCATATTTTTACAACTACCACCATCTATAATTACTTTTCATATATGACCTACTAAAGTACACCTTGTTTAAAAAATGTGTGTTCATAGCCATGCATCACCACCTTCCTTATTTTTCACCTATTCTTTCCTTGGAGTGATCATTATTCTCCTCATCATGTGATTTTATCCAATGTCTGATGGTGTAACTTCTCTATTTTTCTCTTTTGTCTCAACCTCAACTAAATTCATTCTTGGGTGATCCTCTTGTCTCCTTTATTATTTATGATAGTGCAGATAGTCAAATGTTATATGTCCTTCTTCTCCACATCTATAACAAATATAACACCTACGTTTATTTGAAAACCACCATCTATCACCACCATAGTCTCATCCTATCTAAAACCCTCTTCCTCTTTGTTGATATTGAAACCCTTATCTATTATATTCATACTTTTATACACCAAAAAGACATCCTCCTCTAGTGGAATTAAACCCACCTCATCCACTTAATAAAGGTGATTGTGCTCTTCTTGGCCAAATTGATCTTCTAAAATTCTATCTATTTTGTTTTTCTTCTACCTTCAAAGCTAATTGATATTACTCCTCCATGCAAAGTATTTTATGCATGCTCAATTTATATTGAATATAAAACTTCAAACCATTCACATACCTTTCAGCCATTTATTCTTTTGTTTCATCATGATCTACTCATATGGAAACCCTATAAAACTCATATGTATACTCTTGTGCACTGTGATCCTTTTTCCTTAAATTATGGAATATTATATATATAATTTTTCCATAATCCATAGGAATTAATTTCTCCCTTAGCTTCTTCTCGATCTTGTTCCACATGTTGATCTTCTCTTTACACTTTATTTATCTCTATTTCTACAGGTGATCCCACCAAATCATTACATAATCCTTAAATTTCATACATGCAAACTTTAATTTCTTATATTCTCTTATATTTTTCCATTCAAAAAACTTCTCCATGTTATTTATCTAATTTATCAACTCTAGTTTTAAACTACCTCCATGATCTGGAATGTCAACCTTGATTCTTTCATTCTTTCCTTCTAAAACCCTAACCATCCTCTCTTCCATTGATGGTGATTTTTATCATTCTCCCTCTAGTTTAATATCATATTCATGATCTATATCTCCCATTTTTTATTCATCTATTTCATCTTTTGATTACCTTTGTCTACGATTTGTGATAATTGTCTTTAAGTTTTCCACTTTCCTCTACAATTCTTGCACAGTCCTATTCATATGAGAAATTACTCCTCATCCTCTTAGCATATTTACACCTGTTATTTTATCAAAAAATACTCTAAAAAATTATCATTTTAAAACCTAATATAAACTCATAAATATATTACCTCCAAGAGTCGACCTTTCTCTAATACCATATAATAATCCACGAACCAGCAAAGCATGAAAATATTGATAGGCATAATACTCAAAAAAATATGAAACCATAATATTCATTGATTCAAATTAAATTAATAAAATTATTTAAATAAACATCAAATCAAAATTAGAGTTGACATGAAAAATTTAAAAATTCTTTAAAAAACCAAAAAACTACCTAGTATTAACTACCCCTACTATAAATAACAAATTACTTTTATTTAAAAATTTCTCATGCAAGTTTATATGGGCCTAAAATTTTAAAAATATCCTCCAAATACTAAATTCATGATTTTCACCTTAGGTTCATGTTCAATTATAAAGTTATTTGATTTATATTATTTTTAGTATGACTAAAAATACAATAATGTAATTTCAGAGCCTTAGACAATCTCGTATGGCTCTCCAAACATCTTATAATTGACCTTAAATATAAAATTAGGTTATATATGTATTATTATTTCATTTATATTTATTTTCATGTGAATGAGATCTCAATTAGGTTAATGAGTCAAAATTTATGGCCTTAGGAAGATAGGTCTCTAAATCAATCAAACATAAATGTTGTTTGGAATTTCAAATATATGAATTTGAAAAAGTATTTTACTCACAAAAGGATAGTTTCCACATGAAACTATGAATCCATTTTCAGCTTTTATGGTTTTTGGATAATCATAAATATCTACATAATGCATGTTTGATTATTCATGATAAAGTGAGTCATTTTTAAATGTCCAACCAGAGTCTTCCAAATATGTAAGCTCTAAAATTATTTTAAGAACACATTACAAACCAAATAATGTATAATAAATGTGTTAAATTAAAAGTATTTACTTGAATTTTTAATAATCCTTACAATATGGTTGAATGGCAATCTTCATTGAGGGTGGGATATATTTGATGCAATTGTTCATATCTCACCCTCAATACATTTCAATGGAGTAATTGTATATGTTTCCATAACTAAATTTTATAACAAATACACTCATTTATTGGATACATGACCATGTTATAGATACTTTGGAAACTTAAAATCAAAATATTTTCTACTAGTGTCACTTGATTTTATTTCATTCATTCCACTAGTCGTGAGCCTACCTTTTGTCAGAAGACTAAGAAAACCATGATTTTTTTTAGAGATCCCTCTTTACCACTTGTATTTGGAATGAATTTAAATTTTATTTATATTTCATTGCACACCCATTCACATATTTTTAAAAATTAATGCTACACATTTTAGACCATAAATAAGAAAATCTAATGGATGTTCAATCACCTATTTCATCTAGTCAACTGATTTCTTAATGAAATGTTTATGAGGATGGGTACCACTTTTTATGAAATAATTTTATCCAACCATTTCACATTAAATTTAAACATGAAAATTCACACAACATGTGTTTCCAATATGAGTGGAGAACTCATTTATCTCTAGCATAACATCCTCCCTACTCTCATTATATTCAGCTTGTGGAAAATGTAATGGCATTACTTTAAAAATATGTTTGATTTCATTTCCTCATAGACACCTCATTCATTCACAAATTTAAAATCAAGGACCAAATTAACAAAAAAGATATGTTAATAAACCATGGCTTTATATTTTATCCCAATAAGTGTCCATAATACTCTCATGTGGATAGCAATGTGAATCTTGAAAGTTTTTAAGAATTTTTCTAACATATAAAATAAAAAATTTCCTTATTTTATTAATTAAAAAATCCAATTTATTCAAAATATTATTATTATTATTATAAAACTTAACTTGATTTAGTAGCATAAAAATTAGCTAGTCCATCCTATTGCCACATTTATTTATGCGATCAAATAAAAACCTAGTATTTAAAAAATAATGGTATGATTCACTTGAAGAATTTATGTTTTATTTGAAATGTGGGAAGTCTCAAGATATTTTATCCCACACCTGTGATATAAAATTTTAATTTAAAATTATTAACATATAGAATGAAGATAATGAATTGTAAATTCCAAAAGAAAATAACATGAAATTTAATAGGTGACATAATAACAAAAAATGAAAAATTTCCTAGAGTACCATTATTCATCTAATATGTCTTGAAATATTAAAAAAATTCCTCTTCATCATCAAACTTTATGTAAACGTTAACAACAAAAAAATTTCTCTTTCAAAGTCATAAGTAACATGCATAATTTATCCTAGTTTGGAAACCATGTTTTCCCAATGCCTTTTTTGGATGCATATCTTATTAAATTTTTAATCCATTACTCTGTGCATGTGCCAAATTCAAACTAACTATTTACAATTGAAAACATTCCTAAAAATAACCAAAACCCATCATCAATGTATTGGCCCAAGATTAATAAAATATCATATAGTGGTAATATATACATAACTAAATTTACCTTATAACTTATAGCTTAGCTACAATATCATCAATCATAAATGTATACACATCTCATTTAGGTCAACATTATCGACACCAATCATATATCACCTGCAACCATTTTTAGATATTGGTTTTTTTATTGCAAGATTCAAAGCACATGCTATTGGTGTGTTGATCTCTTGCTTATCAAACACAACTAATGTGGAGAGTTGATACTAATTAAAATGAAAAAAATATTAGTGAATTGAATCTATAAAAGTACGTCAAAATTTATTCAATGTGATTTGAAGTTACTTAATCCATATCTATTGATGTTGAAAGTGGAATCCATTGTAATAACATTATTCAATGAATGTTTTACCATCATATCCAACATACTTTGCATCTCAATACCAATAATTAAATAAGTTTATCCATTATCATCAGGCTTAGTGTGACAAAAACAACTTTGTCTCTCCTTTTCATAATAAAGGTTCAAACTCATGGTATCTTGATAATATTTTTAAACCTTCATATTCTTCAAATTTATGAAAATTTTTGAAACATATTTTATCAATAAAAATTTAATTCTAACACTTAGAAAGTTACCAAATATATTATTTAGTTAATTAACATTACATATATATGGTATCCATTAGGATACTCATTTTCAACAATGTTATCCTTGAAACAAGATCATTTCATATCCATCAGCATGCATGGCCCTACTATCTCTTGAGGAATAATGTTTGCCATGACATTGAATTCCCATTTCTATATACATGTTGATATTTTGTGTAAGATATGTATGCAACATAATCCTTTACTTCAAACAATGTTAAAATAAATGGCATGCACAATCTCTCTTATGACAATAACTCATTGTCTTTTGTGGGTTTGGGGGTGCATTCATAATATCTTTGGGTCTATATGAACACCAATTGAGTTAAAAATAAGAAATAATTAATTTATGGTTAACATGTAAACTTAAATTATAAATTATAATTAATAAAATACAATGTAAGCATGTGAAAAAAAAATTGTCTCACTTTTTTAAAGAGTACATATTCATTTACCACTGCCAAATGATTTTAATTTATTCAAGAGAATGGTTGCTACCAAGTCTACTTGGCCATTATCACATTTTATCTCTATCCTTTTTTAATATGAGCAGAAGATAATAAATTTATCTAACATCACTTGTACTATACTATCAAAAATTAGGCTACACTTATTAACCCTAACCATTAGAATCCTATCCAAATTTTAAAAAACAAGAAACATATATAATTAGTATAGGCTAACATATGAAAAAAAAAAAAAAAAATTATGATGTAGCTATAAAATATTAAATTATTGATACTAAATGTAAATAATTGGAAGAAACATTTCATTCATTAAACCTAATTATAAATAATTGTTACAACTATTCCATATAGAAACAATAATTAATTAGGAGAATCAATAAATTTTTCATAATTATCAATTGTAATTAATTAAGATACAATAAAATTGTTGATAAAAATTGTAAATTATTGAGAAAATAATTCACTTGCTAATGGAAACTATGAATATGCTATGTGTTTTTGAATTGTTTAAAATCAATATTACATGACTAAGAAAAATTATAAAAACAATGTTAACACTATTAAAAAATAATTAATAAAATAATAATAATAATAAAGTGGATAAATGATAAATATTCAATATTTTTTTAAGATAGATATGGGATTTTGTGTGGCCCCTACCCATATAAAATTTTGTACAGAAAATTAGCCATAAGGAGTAAAAAATATCGCTGAAAATAGAGACCTGCACATCCAACATAGTGGCAAGCCAAATAGAAACCAAAAAAGACAAACATAAATGTAAACTAAAAAAATGGTTTTGGGATAAAACCCCAATGTAGCCCCAAGGCCAACTAGTAAATAATAGTTAAACAAAAAACTAGACGATAGAGAAACTAAACCCTTGCTCAAGGTAGAGCCATATCATATAGATCTTCAACAACAAAAAATTCCTTACCCTTAAATTCTTTGGTAGAGACCTCTTTGAATACTGAGCACTTATGTTCTTGTGAAAACTCTTTTCAATTTCCCATAGAAATAGTTGCATTATTATTATCAAGTCTTCCCTACATTGCCAATGAAACTACCCTTTTTGGTGATTTCTTGAGCCAGTGAGGAGCTATAACAAAGACATGGGCCACCATTTTAGACAAATTTTTAACTGCTTCCACGCTTGCTTTATTATGATGACTTTATCTCCATTGATATATTTCTATAATTGGGCTTTTTATTTTTACCATCGATGGAAGTGTTAGAAAGTTTCTTCTCGAAGAGTACAAAGAACATACCTTTTGTTGCAACTCTTCAACAAAGCTCACTAGGAGCATAAAATGAGTTTTCAAAGCATGAAAGGCTGACACTGGGACCAAACCAAAACCATCTAAATGGATGAATGGTAATTTGGGATAAGGACCCAAATCATGCTTGGCAATGTCCTCTAGGAGGCTAACTTGATGTTCTATCTTGATAAATAAAGACACCAAATTATAAACCACCTCAATGTCAGAAAGCAACACCATGAGATTCAAATCAAAAATTAAACCACCTCTGAGTTGATGTGATTGTAAATGCCCTATTCTAGATAATCAGTTCCCAACACGAGTGCAATAGTCTTGAACAGCTCCTCTATTGGCACTTAGAAAATATTTTTGAATCTTGCCCAAGATATTCCCCCTTCAAATTCCATCTCATGAATGGAACTTCCACCATAGACAATAGGATTGGCAAGAGTAATTGTAACCCCATGGTCCATGATAAACCCAACAACACCTAGAGAAGACACACCAAAACCCACGTGGAGAGCCAGAGGAGAACAAAAAAATACCATTCAACTTAAGGAAAATAGGGCATATCAAGGCCATTAAGAGTGATAAAATGACATCATAGAAACAACTTGAGCTACACATGCCATAGGCTTACCATCATTCAAGCTAAGGAACAAGAGTCCTTTGCATTTATGGAAAGATCATCTCCATGAGAGTAATCATTATGGGTGATTATGGTGAAAGATTTAGTAGAATATTAGACCCATCCACTAAAAATTCTGATAGATTTTGCAATAGCTCCGCTAGATTTTCAATATGCCAAGACTTCCCATTTTTTTAATTGTTTTTTATAAAAAACAATACAAAAAGAGTGATGATAAAAAATAACATCCCAAATCGATAGAGATAAGGGATGTAAAATCCTCCCAAGTTTCCCACAAATTATCCACTCAACTCATTTCAATTTGATCAATGCCATAATTGGCTAGGAAATTGGTTATAACATTGGCTTCATGGTAGCCATGATTAGACTCTAGGAAATCAAAAAGAAATAATCTATCCCAAACACTCAAAAAAAAAATCTAGCTTCCAAAAAGTAGCATCTTTTTTTCAAAAAGCAAAAATGATAATTTGTGAGTCCCCTTCAATGATGAGCCATCGATATTACATTAGATTACAAGATAAATCCCATTAACAAGTGTTTGAGCCTCTACTTCATTATTGGTTGTATCTACAATTTTCTCATATATTGCTGTGATCAAAGATCTACTACAATCATAGATAATACAACCAACCCCTGATGCCACTAGATTTCCTCTAGAAGCCCCATCAAAACTTAGTTTGAACCACCCTATTTGTGGAGGAATCCAAGAGCACTTACCCTTTCTTATTTTTTTATAGAAACTAATATTGACCCATTAACAAGGATAAATATTCAATACTATTTAAAATATTATTAATCAATAAAATAAAATACATATCGACATAAGAAAATTAAAAAGTAAAAGCAAAAAAATAAAGTAATTATAATAAAACATTAAATAAAACAATGATAAGACTTCCTACTAAGAGTGATAATAACCAATTATAATATATAAATTAAAAATACAAAAATATATATATTTAATAATAAATAAAAATAAATTAAACTACATAAATAAAATCAATAAAATTTGTGAATTTATCTGTAGACACTAGAAAACTACACATTTATAGTTTTCAATGACTAAATGCCTCAAGATCCCCTAAAACTTATTAAACCTTCCTAAAACCCCCTTAAGCCAATTAAATCACTATTTTCCTAGTCACAAATATCATTCAAAATTAGTATTTGAAAGTACTATTCATCATCACTATTCACTATGGGACCCACTATCACTATTCATGATGAAATGGCATGATGACATAGTAAGTGACATGGAATGTGATTTGGAGGTGATATGGAAAGTGACGTGGCTTAGAAGTGATGTGGCTTGATGTGGGACATCATACCCCACCTAGGACCCTTCCCAAAGTGCTTGATGACCTCATTTAAACATCACAAGGGCCCCACCTTAAAATGTATCCCACATGAAATTAGACTTCAAAAAGAGATACCTACCTGTTTAAGACTTTGGGAAATACAAAGGGCACCCATTTTTGACCTTTTAGCTCAAATGGAGGCTCACCAACCCAAATGGGAGACTTTTCAACCCATACGGGAATCCCCACCAACCTCACCTTGGAATTTTCATTCCCCACAAGGAAAATGGCACCGCATTTAGTGTGCCACCCTTTTGAATGCTTGTGTGAAAGTAAGAAAGGATGGGGAGAAGTCTTTAAGCCCCATTCAAACCCATGTGCATGATTTCCATTCAAACTTGGAGACTCACCAACCCACATGGGAATCTTCACCCACCTCACCTTGACTAAATCATGAGCCCACTTGGAGAAATTTGAATTGCTTCACTATTCCTCTATTTTGGCATGTTTCTTCACACAAAAATGTTGTAAATACCCCATTCTCCTTCACCCAAGGTTAAGTGGCAAGTTAGTTTTTTGTTCTTAGAATATTGTTGTAGGTTTTTTTGGAGGAGGTCATCACCTTGTAGGTCATCATCATCTTGGAGTAAAAATTATCAAATCAATGAAGCTCTACCAAAATTGCTTCAAGCTTCATCAACATTCAACCATCATCAACACCTTCAAGCCACTTCAACAACATTGAGGTAATTTACTTTGTTTTTTTATTTCAGTTCTTTCTTTTTTCCCTTTGGCCTTCTCTTTTTTTAACCTCTATAATCTTGATCCCTTAAAATCTTACTCTTTATCCCATTCATCCCATTTAATCCCTCTGGTTATTTCCATTTCATTTATCCCCTTCATCCCATTCACCTCTTTGCCTCATTTACCTCTTTTCCCTCTTTGTCATCTTTACCTTTCTTTTTCCTTTACCATATTTACTTATTTGACTCATTTATCTATTCATCCCTTTGTATACTTTCAGCCTTGACCATCTACCAAAACCAACAAAACAATCCTTTTGACCCTCACCACTTTACCAAACCAAAACAATAACCTTTACCAATTTTTAGCATTAGTATTAATTAAACTATTGCATTCATTTAGTTATCTTTTGCAAAACATTTAACTTTATTGTATGAAATTTATCTATTTTCTATTTTAGTATCATTTATTTTTTGTTTCTATGCAAAATTTATTTCTTTTATCATTCCAACTTAAGTATTTTGAAGAAGGTGGACTGACAGCCTCCTAGAAAGCTTTCTCTTCTAGGATCTAGCTCACACTACGCAATCCACCCAACTTCTTGTCTAACAAACAAGTTTTTGTGGTAGTGTTTTATTATTTATAGGTATTCTACCCTAGACAAATAATATTTCTCCATAATCATCTGTATTCAACGTGTGCACTTTAAAAGGTATTCTTCCACACCCTTCATTCCTAGTTTCTTTCTTTTCAAAAAATAAAAAAGTAAGAAAGGCAAAAAATTGAGAGAAACATTTTAGCATGCTCGATGGGACTCTTGAGTTTTCTTGCGTATAAATGTTTTAGGAAATTTATAATTTCATTATTGAAAATCATTTAGTTGCATTCTAGGAAAATTAAGCTTTCTTTCTTACTTAATAAAAAACAAAAACCAAATACACAAGTTTTATCTATATTTTTAGAAAAGTTAAAGTTTATTTTCCTTGCATATTCAAAAGAAATTAAAAGAAAAATCATCTTAGGATTAGGAATTTAATTTTCATCTTTCATTTAGATTACATTTAGATATTTTTTATGCATTTAAATAAATCTGAAATTTTATTTTGGGTTTAAAACAAACAATTTGCATCCATTGAATTGCTTGTTGATCTTAGTTCATATAGTAACTAGGAGGAATAGTAATTTTATCATATTTTTCACTTGTCTTCACACACTAATATAAACCTATTAATAATCAACACATCAAAACAATACTTAAGACAAGGATCAACTGGGATTTCATCACCTAGTAATAACCTTACCCCCTCTCAGCGATCCCACTTGGATTTTACCACCAAGGGGAGAACCAACTTGGCTCTCTGGTTGAGTATAAACACTGGACTTGGTATATATTAGATAATCACCCATCACCCTTATCACTACGGGATTGTGAAGTGAGGGGATAGGCCCAAATACCAAGCCATATACCTACGTTCAACATAGATCTTTCTTTGGGGTGCCTAAACAACCCAAAACCAACCATAGCTTGCCTTTTTAGTACCTGTATCAAGCTATATTTCCCTTCACACTTTTTAAGGCATAATATGAAAGAGATATAATTAAAAATATATGATTTAACGTATCTTATTGTATGCTTTGACTACCTTGAATCCTTATTTTTGATTACTTCTTGTTTGAGGTGTGATATTCATTTCTCTCCATTGTTTATATAGTCTTTACTAGACTACAAAATGAAGAATCAAACCAACTAAGAACCTATTTTCCAATACATCATCTCTACTATCTTGTTCAATGGAGAGCTTTCCTATTTTCTCTCATGGAGATCCTAAATTTTGTAAGATATTGAATAACAATTCTTTTTCTTTAAAGTGGTACTTTGCATCGCAAGCCACTTATTCTCCCTTCCTTACCAAAAATTAACCCAACCTTGTCTAAACCAACCTAACCTTACCTATAATTCATCAAACTATAACTTTAACCAACCCATAAACTTCAACCTTAACCTGAACTACCACCTGAGTTTGTTGTAGTGATAACATACCGGATAGCTAGATTAGAGCCAAAACTTAGGTCATCTATTTATGTTATCCATGATCAATCAAACCTCACTTAAAACCAACCAATGGCCTTTCATCATCCATTTAATTATTATCATGCCCAACCAATAACCTATCAACATGTATCATCTCAATCACCCCAACCTTGTCAAAGCTTAAGCCATTTTCCCCAACCATCATATCAACCTCAACCCACCTTGTTAACCCAATCAATTTCATCACCCTCAACTAATCAACCAACCTATCAATCAACCTACCAACCCAACCAACTTGTTAACCTATCAAACCAACTAGCCTCTTCAAGCCAACCAAATAATTTCACACCCTAATGTGATGACTGAGACATTGATATACCCTTTTTTGGCCTTTAGTAGACCTAAAATTGAAGAAATTATAATAACACCAACCTTAACCAATCCACTTGTTGACCAAGTGGAACCTTTACAAATTTCCTTACAAAGCACAATTAAGGAAATCAAACAATCTTTTCCACTTCCCCTTTTAGTGAATCAAAGCCAACCAGACTCATACGATACTTGTGAGGTGCACACGATTAATGTTTTTATTAATAAACCTATTACTACTACTTCTTCCATTCTGTGGGATGAATAAACAAAGGAAGCAACCACTCCCTTCCTTTCACTTGACACCATTAAACCTTCTTTCCCCACCACAAACTCACCTACTCTTCTTTTGGAAATCATTCCTTTAGAATAGGTCACCTTATCCACTCCATCTATGGAAGAAACATCTTCTCTAAATTTTGAGCCTTCCACCAAAAACATAGATGGGGAAACCATTCTATCTTATCCACCCAAGGGTTTAAGCTTTGAAATCAATGATCAAGGAACCAAACCTATCTACAAGCAATTTTTTAGGTCAGTATAAAGCCTAGAGTTCACTTCTCAACCTATCTCAATAGACCCACATTCTGTCATCATCTTAGCCTCCCTTACCAAAACAAAAAAGAACCCTTAGCTTCACTTGAATCCCCCCTAAAACCTATCACTACCTCAACCCCATCCTCAGATACTCCATCCTCTAAAACCATAAGGAAACCATCCAACCCACTTCCATCTAAAATTGTTAAATACCCTTACACCTCTTTGACCAAACCCATCAAGATTATAGGAATACTTCTTATTCCTATCATAACTCACAAATCTTTGAAATTGGACCTAACTCCATCAATTCATCAAAGAAAACTTTGACTAAACCTATTAAAAGGTATAATCACCCAAACCATCATGAAATAGACCCATGCCCTCCCCCCCCCCCACATGCTTCTCTTAAATCTTCTATTTCTAAACCAACCAAGCAACCCCAACCTAACCAATCTACTAAAACCATTCCACAACTAATAACTTCTAGAGTAAAGCCTACTCCTAAGAAGGCTCCCACTCCAAAGCCCAAAAATCCATCACCCCCAATGGCTTTACTTGAATCCTATTCAACTAATTTATAAAGGTTATTGAAAACCTCCTCTTTAACCTTACCACCTCTCAAACATTTCCAACTTGTCAAAACTTTTGACCCTCCTTTGAGCCCATTACCAACCTAACCATCAACCAAACCTACCCAACACTTTCCTATTCCCCCATTCTCACCTAAGAATACGGAGGAACCAAAGCAACAAGTTAAACCAACACTTCCTTTTATCCACACCATCTATAGGGTTACCCACTCTCATTCCCAACAAAAGGATAAGGGAAAGGTTAAAATTCCCATTCCATAAACATACCCTTCAAAACCTCATCATTCTAACCAAACCCAACCACATACACCTTCACTTTGGGATATTTTTCCCACCCATGTAAATATTAAACTGGGTTAGCTTTCCTTCCATAAAGCTTTAACCATTTATTAACTTCAACCATACATTAACCATTAATTGAACTAACCCTTAGATTTTTGCCTCAACCTATCAACCAAACCTATCCGTCAACCCAACTTGAACCAAGTGGTATATCAAATTGGGGAAACCCATTTGGACACCACTTGACCTATTTGGGATACAAATTTTTCCATCAAACCATTGGAGATTACCCATCTCCATCAACCTAACCAACTTTACCTCAAACCTAAGGACATCAATATTGGAGACCTCATCCTAAAGTAAAACCAACATGTGACCAACATGGAGAACAGTAAATGAGGCAAGTTTACATTCAATTGGATTGGACCCTACATCATCACCCATAAGTATGTATTAGGATCTTATCATTTGTCCTCTCTCAAATGCAAACCAGAACTTGAGCCTCTATATTCTTCGCATCTGCATCCATTTTTCTATTAAAGAAGGATCAAGCTCCCATGTTTGTCTAACTTAAGCTCATCCCTTGATTATGATATTTTAACATTCATCCACCTTCATCCTCCCATTTTGAATATAATTGATTACAACATAGAACCATGTGATTAACCATGATAGTCATGGCCTAATCTTAAATATGGGTACCATGGCTCTACCCATAACATGGTTCACATGGATACTTTTCATCTCTAACAAGATAGAATCCCATGGTCATTGTCTCTCAAAACCATACCCTTTCACATATCATTGAACTTCTTGTGTAAAGTTTTACCCTCATAAAGGTAAACCTTTGAACCTAATTAGACTGGTCCATGTCTAAACACATTTCATCTTGTAATAATTAATTGGGTTAATGTCTTAAGCATTGTAGACTGCTCCCTTGAAGGATAGTTGCTCAAAAACAAAATAAACATTTCCACATGTAAGGTAGACTACTCCCTTGAAGGATATCTATCAAGAACATTAAAATAAATCCAATAAACTTATAGCAATCCCTTAAAGGATTGATGAGTAGTTGAAAGTAGAGCAATTTCATGGAAGTTTCTTGCATTGATCAACTTCTCATATATAGCAATAAAGCAAAAGACCTAACAAATTATAAAGCTACAATCGGCTCTCAAGCAACATAATAAGTTGGAAGCCACAATCATCTTTCCTTTGTAGACTTCCCACACTGATCAGTCTATATCTAGCATACAACATGGACTTGTCTATTACCATTCCTAGGCCACCTATAGACAGGGTAAATTGATTCACATGAGGTTATCATACATATCACCCATTACCCTTCACACCACCTATCACCCATCTTCTATTTAGACTATCTGTAAATCAAGGGATTTAGAGATTACTTGACACCCTATGATCAAGAAACCTTTTTAATCAACTAACGACCACTCATGCACAGTGTTTAAAGGGCTTATATTCATTAATTTGGTCCCACTTTGGGTCCATTTTTAATCCTTGTCAAAAACAAAGAATCATACTCTATTCTCATCTTAATGTGCTTGGTTGATGTTTTCATCACAACTTTTACCATCTAACATTACAATAACAATAGTCTTTCCTTTTACATTGAGTGAGATTACAATAACCATAACCATACCAAATATAACCATAACCATAACATTCAACTGACAACATCTAACACATTTTGTACATGTTTATAGTAAACTATGTAAATATTTTATTTTATGTGCGTGGATTCGCATGAAACATACAAAGTTATTAGATTTTCCATGTCTACCTAAGCATTAAATTGATTATTTTATGACTCTAGATTACTCCCTAAACTCGCATCTATAGCATTCCCTATCTCAACAGTTGTTAAAGGGCATACTCTATTCTCCTATACCACATTCATCCCCAGGGTGAGAAACATATTCCACTCTATATCTTTCATTGTGATACATTCACCTTCTTACCCATTTTTCCCTCTTATTCCTACCAACCCATTACCACATGCTCTAAGAATTAGACCCCAACCATTGGCAATGTCTACTCAACCATGGTGGTCTTTTCTTTTGTGATAGCTAAATGTTCATCTGTATTAAGGGACCCACCATCTTCTCCTAACCATGTAGCTTCTTGTTGGTTAGGCCAAAACTATTGAAACCAATAAGTCATTATTTCCGCACATCTGGAATAGAGGATGTAGACATGGCCACCATTTATCTAGCCTACCCTTGTAGCTCTTGGGTTAGGCAAGGTCCATCCTCTATCACTCACCATATTACTAATGTATAATCTACATGGCCATCAAAGAAATTCTTTATAGTTCATCACTTTACTACCACCCTTAAAACTTAGCTCATAGCGATGATGAACCTTAGCCACAATAACTTTGTAGATCTAGATAGACCCCTACCTCTTAAAACTTGTCTTTTAGCGGTAAACACTATCTCCAAAATCTTACCCTCACATAATTTTAGAAGGTGTAACCTCCTAACAAAGGCCCCTCTTCTTTGGATTACTTCTATTGAAGATCATTTTTGGTACTTTACATTATGTTCACTTATAATTTATCCTACCTTGATCATCTGTATCTCTCATCCTATTAAATGTGGGATCATTATGGTAACTATTTACCAGCCTACCCCATTCACTTTCACCAACACCTTCACCAAAACCCAAAATTTTTATTTTACCAGACCTTCTCCCTCAACCCAAACTAGCCCATGTGGTTCATCAAATTGGGGCTGCTAATTTGAACACTACTCATCCAAACTTTGTTGAGCTACATTGGCCTAATGTCTATGGAATATGTAGGCATTTCTCTAGGGGCAGATTAGCCACTAATAACTAATTCCCATCCCCTTTTTTCTTCACTCATTTCCACCACTAATAGTGCCCTCTTACTTAGGGCATCCTACATCAAGGAAGCTTTAAATTCTTTCTTCAGCATCCTTATGTTTTAGCACCATTTAATACTTCCTCTTAAGTCTTTCCCCCATTATTGGGAGAACTACATTGGCCTAAGGTTTTTTTGGACTATGTATATAGTGTTCAGTTACTGAGGTTAGCTCGGCCACTTCCTTTACTTTATTTTCCCTTCTCACCGAAAATCTCTTCCTCCACTTCTCTACCTATCTCCTAACCATCTCCCTACCTCTAGCTTGTTAATCTATTTTAATCACTTTTCCAACTTGTCAATCTCTTTTAACATAAGGATTGAAATCATTCCCCATTATCCTCCCTTACCTCTCATAAAGCCACCTCCTACTCTACTTCATTGGCCTCCCCATCATCTTTCCTTGTGCATGCTTTGTGACCCACTTCCCCACCCACCTTTTGCATGTTTTTATCTCTCTTTCACCTTATTACCAACCTTGCCCTTTATCCCCTTCAACTTATTTCTATGTCCTCATCATCTCCCCTCCCCCTTGGCTATTTTTCATACCCCCTTTATCACTCTCTTTTCCTCACCCATTCCACATCATACTGTGTATCTTGTAAGCTTTTTATTTCTTCTATTGCTGCACTTTTTATTTATGTGTACCACCACTCTCTACCATTCTACCATTCTACCACTCTTCCCACCATACCCATTTTCCATTCTTCTTATTTGATTTTTTCCATCCTTTTTATTTTCCCCTTTTTCCTCCATAACTAGTTTCTCCCTAGGTATTTATCCTTTGAGAAGCCTTCCATAATTTCCCTTTTTTCTTATCTCTTTTTTCCTATGGCCCTTTTTACATTCCCCTTTTCCTCTTTCCATCTCGGTACTTACTTATATTTTGCATCTATATGAGTATCCATGCTTTGTATCCCTACTTCAATTCTTCCTTTTAGTTCTTACCATCTCTGATCTTCATCCCTTAGTTTCATCTCACTCACTTTCATTGTATCCCCCTATTTCTTCACCACCTCACCATTTTTTTAGCTTCTCAATCTCTTATAATCACCCCTTTAGCTTGTTAATCTCTTCTAACAAGTTGATTAATACTTACCTTCTCTTTTTACCTTCTTGTCCACCCATCCTTTGCTTCCCCTTATTATTCACCCCATTCCCATTTTCCATCCCATTCTCATCTCCAAAACCACCATCTACTTTGCTTCATTATTCCTCTCCTTGCATATCATCACCCATGCTTACTTGGTCAAGATACCACCTACTTCTTCCCTCTCTCATCATCTTCTTTGTGTCCCCATTTCACTCCTTTTTTTCCTCATGTTTCCTTTTCTTCCATTTATTTCCTTATTTTTCATTTTCATCACCAAACTATTTTCTCTTTTGTCTTTTTTATACTTGTTTTTGAACCTTTCTTCACCACCCATATCCATCATTCTCCCATTACCCTTCATGATTGTTACACTTCTCTCCCCATCCTTTTCAATTCTCCAATCTGTCATTCTTTAGTGCATCTCTCACCCCCAATATTCTACCTTTTATTTTTCTTCTCTTTTCTTTGTTTCATTTCATTTTTTTCATCTCCCTTGATGCCCTTCCTTTTTCTTCCCAGCCTATATGACCATGCATGGCTTCTTACATCCTTTTCCACCTTCATCTTTATCTATGACCTCATTGTTTTCTATTCATCCATCTCTAGGTCCACCTTTGCCTCATCCCTTGTTGGATATCCCTTATGTTCTCCAATTTCACCTTGACCTCTTTAGAGTGTGGTCACCAATTGTACTGCTTCTATGTACATCTCCTTATTTACTTCCTCATATCCTCCATGCCCTTGCCTTAATGCATAAAATCTAGTTAGGTTCCTTACTTCAAGAGCACCCCTTTCTTCCTTTAATGCCTCTGTATGTTGCACTCATACTCTCTTTTTTGTCCCTCTCTAACTACTCCCTTCACCCTCCCTATCATCTTTTTCATTTTCAACCTCTACCCATTTTGAGCATGTTATGGCCTTCGAGTTCTTCCACTTGATTTTGGTTTACTATGTGATATATACCAATCCTACAGTTCTATAACACAATTGGCTAGGACTTCAGGCTCATGAGACCAACCTGCAAACTTGAGCATCATTTAGCCATCAAGATGAAAATTCCTTCCCCACCACTCTGGTCCTACCTATTTTCAACCCCTTTTACCTTGACCTTAGAATATGTTAAAATAAAAACTGAAACCACCTTCAAATGGAAGATTTAGGATACCCACATGGGGATGATAGCTACACCCTCTCACACACCCTAACCTTCCAACAAATAATTTCCCTTAATTATCCCTTTTTGAACTCCATCTTCTTATGCCTTGTAATAGCCTTACTCTTTAATTTAAATCCACAACCTACTCCCTCATTTAATTAATATTATTATTATTATTATTTACCTCACTTTATATTCAAAAACCCCTTAGTGTCTTTCTCTAAATTCCCTCAAAAACTCAATGCTTACTTATTTTGGGCCCCCACTACATCAAGGGTCAAGGGTTCAAATATTTTCCACTTCTCATTTACTTGCTTTGCTACTTTGCTTCCCCTTATCATTGCATACTACCCTTTCATAGCCTATTAATGACATTATTTTGGAATGTACACAATATCGGCTTATTTGGATGGTGATGAAGGAAGTTGTTGGATCACCATAGTAATTCAAGTAGTTCAAAATTTTCCAAAGCCTGGTATAGCATATTTCTCCCTTTCCTTTTCTTTATGATGATGGCAAAAATTGCATGCTTTAGCCTACTTATCCATGGCTACAGATTCCTTTTACATAATTGATGTAATCATCTAATTACATCCTAGGTAACCTCATCCACCATTTCTACCATACCTATCTAAATGCTATTTGATAGCCATATTTTGGCACTTCCTTTTCTCCAATGTCCTTCACCTAGACCTACGTATATGATATTCGATTGGGACAACCAAGTTAATCAACACCCTTCACTACGAAAAAATACGTTTGGCCTGATGTTCTTTTTGGATCCCTATTCATGGAAATATGTAGGTAGCATCCACTTTCCACATGCATCTAGAGTCAACTCAACCATCCCCTTCTAACCCATACATAATCCACCCAGGCTTTCACCATGTCCACCTTGACATCGGTTGTTTTTGACCTAGAACATTGGTGTTTTTTTCAATAACTTTTTACCATAATGACCAACCTTGTCATGTTTAAATTTTAAATTTTTACACCACCTCATGAAAAACTAGACCATTTGTGTTTTATCGAGAATACTTCCTACCCTAGATACCTGAGTCAACACTGAACTTATCTAAGAACCTTGATAAGACTAATCTAATCAACTATGACCAATGTTGGGGATGGATTACCTTATCATTTATCTTAAAACCTAACCTTCTTGTTACCAACATTTTCACCTTTAGTCTCTACATAATCTTGACTATTACACTTAGTTGTATTTTGTGAACCCATGAGCATTTCACATACCTAGCTACCTTATGACACCACCTAGTGCATCCCCATCAAATACTTATCAAACCTACACCTGATTTGATCTTTCCTCATCAACTCTTAGTTTGAGAGGGAATACCTCCTCCCATACTCAGGGCATCTTGACCCTCAACCAAGATATTTTTTTTATTGTACAACTTGTTAATTCAACGTTGCATAACAAAAAGGGGCAAAATGTAGACACCAACAAAACTACACATTTATAGATTTTGATGACTAAATGCCTCAAGATACCCTATAACTTGTTAGACCTTCCTAAAATCCCCTTAACCCAATTAAATCATTATTCTCCTAGTCACAAATATCATTCAAAATCAGTAATGAAAGTACTATTCACCATCACTATTTACTGTGGGACCCACTATCACTATCCATGATGACATGAAAAGTGACATGGCATGTGATTTGGAGGTGATATAGAGAGTGGCATGGCTTAGAAGTGATATGGCTTGATGTGGGACATCATACCCCACCTGGGACCCTTCCCAAAATGTTTGATGACTTCATTCAAGCATCATAAGCCCCCCCCCTTGAAATGTGGTTAATTTCCCCTTAACAAGTCATTATTCAACATGTATTATGTCATCCCACATAAAATTAGAGTTTAAAAAGAGATACCTACATATTTAAGACTTTTGGAAAGACAAAGGGCACCCATTTTCGACCTTTTAACCCAAATGGAGGCTCACCAACCCAAATGGGAGACATTCTAACCACATGGGAATCCTCACCAACCTCACCTTAGAATTTTCATCCCTCACATAGAAAATGGCACCACAATTAGTGTGCCATCCCTTTGAATGCTTGTGTGAAAGTAAGAAAAGATGAGGAAAAGTTTATAAGCCCCATTCAAACCCATGTGCATGCTTTGCATTCAAACTTGGAGACTCACCAACCCACATGGGATACTCACCCACCTCACCTTGACTAAATCATGATCCCACTTAGATAAATTCAAATTGCTTCACTATTCCTCTATTTTGGCATGTTTCTTCACACAAAAATGTTATAAATGCCCCCCTTTCCTTCACCCAAGGTTAAGTGGCACGTTAGTCTTTTGTTCTTAGCATATTGCTAAAAAAAAATTTGGAGGAAGTCATCACCTTGGAGGTCATCATCATCTTGGAGAAAAAATATTAAAGAAATGAAGTTCTGCTAAAATTTCTTCAAGCTTCATCATCATTCAACCAACATCAACACCTTCAAGCCACTTCAACAACATTAAGGTAATTTACTTTATTTTGTAATTTCATTTCTTTCTTTATTTCCCTTTGTCCTTCTCTTTTCTTAACCTCCATACTCTTGAGCCCTTACACTCTTATTCTATATCCCATTCATCCTATTTATTCACTTTGGCTATTTCTATTTCATTTATCCCCTTTATCCCATTCACCTCTTTGCCTCATTTACCTCTTTTCCCTCTTTGCCATCTTTACCTTTAATTTTCCTTTGCCATATTTACTTATTTGCATCATTTATCTATTCATCCATTTGTATACTTTCAGCCTTAACCATCTACCTAAACCAACAAAACAATCCTTTTGACCCTCACCACTTTACCAAACCAAAACCATAACCTTTACCAATTTTTAGCATTAGTATTCATTAAACTATTGCATTCATTTAGTTATCTTTTGCAAAGAATTTAACTTTATTGTATCAAATTTAATTATTTGTTGTTTTAGTATCATTTATTTGTTATTTTTATGCAAAATCTATTTATTTTATCATTCCAACTTAAGTATTTTGAAGAAGGTGGATTGGTAGCCTCCTAGAAAGCTTTTGCTTCTAGGATCTAGCTCATGCTAGGCAATCCACCCAACTACTTATCTAACAAACAAATTTTTATGGTAGTGTTTTATTATTTGTGAGTATTCTTCCCTAGTCAGAGAATATTTCTCTATAATCATCTAGATTCAATGTGCACACTTTAACAGGTATTCTTCCACACCCTTCATTCCTAGTTTCTTTCTTTTCAAAAAATAAAAAAGTAAGAAAAACAAAAAATTGAGAGAAACATTATCACAAACATAATACAAAAGTCTATTTAAATTAAATAAGTGAAATTAAAAATATGAAAAATATTAGAATTATCACATATTCAACATATTAAATATCATAATTATTGAAGGGAGTCCATAACACCCACTCAAAAAATATAACAAGATAAACCTATAAAAACTAAAATTCAATTTTACAACATATTTAACCAAAATAAATAAATACTTGACTTTTTTTCAATATTCTTCAGTGCACTATGTAACTTAGTCCTTTTATATTGCACTTATATGACTTATCTTATGATACTTAAAACACTGTAATATTAAATGTTATATATTTACTAAAATAATGTCTCTTGTCTCTTCAATATCATATCCTCACTTTCTCCTTTATTTATAATCATAATTAATAGTTAAAAGCCTTGAAAAATTTTGGTAAATTTATTTACTCAAAGTAAGTCTAACAGATCAAATCAATATAGGTGGCTTGCATAGGAATATTTAATTTAATTAATAGGTGTGGTTTACCAAAAACTTTAAAATATATTTAATTTTTAAAAATATAGAAGATGCATCCATGGAGTACCAACATCACTAAAATTAATTTTGCTTGTGTGGTCAATTAATTTATGTATACTCTGCCACATACCAAAACATATCATCTTCCAATATGTATATATTTATATATAAATAGATAAATAAGTGTCCTTCATTTTGTATAAATACTATTAGTTATATAGATTTAGTGAATACCACATGAGTTGTACTAAAATGTAGCTAAGTGGATTCTCCATTACATTCAAGGTACTCATAGTTTTAGGATTCACTATAGAATAGGCATCAACATTGACTTGATTAGTTATATAGATTTAGTTTGGGCTGGTGATATTCATAATCATAAGTCTACTTCAAGCTATAGTTTTCCCCTGGTTCAGGATTGATTAGGTGGTCAATCTAGAAGAAAAATGTTATTAATTTATCTTCTATTGAGGTAGTATATAGAGCATTTTTTAATTTTACCATTGAGTCTATGTGGCTTCAGGGGATTCTCATTGAGTTTGGCATATAGTTTCAATGACCAACAATTATTTTCTATGGTAACCAAAGCACAATCCAAATTTTTAGGAATTTGGTTCTCCATCAACAAAATAAACATATTGAGATTCAATTTCATTTCATTAGATATCTCATCTATGATCAAGTCATTGATCTCTACTACATCCAGCTAATAAAAAAAATTGTTGATACATTAATTAAACCCTTCGTTGAGAGTAAGTATCTTCATTTGTGATCTCTTCTTGGAGTTTAGGCATTTTTGACTTCTTCCTCCTCTAGGGATCATCTCTATGCACTTGGGTACCTCATTAATCCTTTATATTGGGACCCAATTAAATGGTATAGCACCAAGAATAGACAAACCTAGATTTAGTTAAAACACCATAAACCATAGATACATACTTTGATGAATGTCAATAACACATTCAACTAGTTATTATAATAAATAAGCAAGTATAAGATATTATCACACTATCTCCACATCTCTCATTAAGAATACACACCAAGAGTTCATCTTAAATAGGTAGATTTAGGTAATATAATAACCTTAGTTGAAATTAAAATAACATGTGGCCCTCCCACTAGGTAAGTGGGTTGGCAATCATTATCTTCCACTAAGGACAAAGGGGTGTGGCCATTTTCTCCCACTGAGGTGGATAGTGTCCTATGAGCACTAAGTCATGTGCACACCCTAAGCAAGATTAACTAATATAATTAAGCTAAATTAATTATTATAACATACAATTCTTGTACCCATTTAAGTTATGATTAAGGGGGGAGGAGGGGTGGGCGATGTTCATGTAGTATTTTTCCCACTATGTGGTTTTAACTACAAGTTGAATTATCTTGTTTAGGTTAATAATATATCATTAGGGGAAATGTAATTTAAGCCTTTTCATAATTATGAGTTGAGTTAATTACCTTTTGGGTGACCTAATTCCTCACTATATAATGTACCTTCCTATGTACTTTCTGGCTAATGAATGTTAATGCAACTTTTGGTTGTGAAGACAAGTTTCTTCCTTTTTGAGTTGTTCTTTATATTTCACTACTCCATAGAGGTTACACTTTTTGTATTTGATCCTATCTAGATAGGTCCTCAATTGTGGCCCACTCTAACGTAGCAAATGTTTGATCACCTATTTCATGAAATCAATTGATTTCTCAATAGAAAGTTTATGAGGATGGGTACCACTTTTTGTGATATCATTTGAGCCAACCATTTCACATTCAATTTCATCATGAAAATTCACACAACATGTGTCTTCAACATGTTTGAATACCTCATTTATCTCTAGCACAACATCCTCCCTACTCTAATTATATTTGGCTTATGGAAAATGTAATGGCATTACTTTCAAAACATGTTTGTATTCATTTTCTTGTATATCTCTCATGCATTCACACATGTAAAATCAAAGACCAAATTAGCAAACAAGATATCTTAATAAACCATGGATTTGGATTCTAGCTCAATAAGTGTCCATAATACTCTCAAGTGGATAGCAATGTGAATATTGAATCTTTTTAAGACTTGTTCTAACATCAAATTTTTTTTTTTTAAAAAAAAAAAAAAGCCCTTATTTTAGTAATTCTAAAACCCAATTTATTTCAAACTCTTGTGATTCTTATAATATAGATCAACTTGATTTAGTAGCACAAAAATTACTTAGTCCATCCTATAGCCACATTTCTTCATGTGATCAAATAAGAACCTGATATTTAAAAAATAATGGTGTGATTCACTAGAAGAATTTACGTTTTATTTAGAGTGTGGGAAGTCATGATATATTTTATCCCACATCTATGCAATAAAATTTTAATTGAAAATTGTTAACATATAGAATGGAGACAATGAATTCTAAATTCTAGAACAAAAATAACATGAAATGGAATAGGCGATATAATAAAAAATAATGAAAATTTTCCTAGAGTACCATTATTCATTGAATATGTCTTGAAATACTACATAAATTCCTCTTCATCATTAAACTTTATGTAAAAATTACCAATAGAAATTTTTACTCTTTCAAAGTCACAAGTAACATGCATAATTTATCTTAGTTTGGAAACCATTTTTTTTTCAAATGTCTTTGTTGGATACATATCTCATTACATTTTTAATCCATTTCTATATGCATGTGCCAAATTCAAAGAAACTACTTACAATTGAAAACATTCTTAAAATAACCAAGACCCATCATCAATATATTGGCCCAAGATGAACAAAAGATCATGTGGTGGTAATATATATAGAACTGCAATTACCTTATATCATTTAGCTCAGTTGTAACATCATCAATCATAAATGTAGCAACATCCCAATTAGGTCAACATTGTTGACCCCAATCATATATCACTCGCAACAATTAATAAATAATGGTTTTTCTATTGCATGATGCAAAACCCATGATAGTGGTGTGTTGATCTCTTGCTTATCAAACATAACTAATTTGGAGAGTTAATACTAATTCAAATTCAAAAATGCTTGGTGAATTGAATCTATAAAAGTAAATTAAAAATTGTTCAATATGATTTGAAGTTAATCCATATTTATTGATTTTGAAATTGGATTCCATTGTAATAACATTATTCGATGAATGTTTGACCATCATATCCAACATCTTTTCCATATCAATACCAATAATTGAATAAGTTTCTCCATTATCATCAGGTTTAGTGTAATAAAAACAACTTCGTCTCTCCTTTTCATAACAACTTAGGTTCAAACTCATGGTATCTTGATAATATTTTTGAACCTTCATATTCCTCAAATTTATGAAAATGTTTGCAACATATTTTCTCAACAACAAGTTATCCTCTCTCACTTGGCAAGTCACCAAATATCTTATTTAGATAATTGGCATCACATATATATGGTATCCACTATGACACTCATTTTCAATAATGCTATCCTTGAAACATGATCATTTCACATCCATGAATATGCATGGCCTACTATCTCTTGAGGCATCATGTTTACCATGACATGGAATGCCCAATTCCATATAAATGTTGATACTGTGTAAGATATTTATGCAACATATTCATTTACTTCAAACAATGTTAAAATAAATGGCATGCACAATCTCTCTTATGACAATAGCTCATTATCCTCTGTGGGTTTGGTGGTGTATTCATAATGTCTTTGGGTCCATATGAACACCAATAATTATTAAATAATGATAAATAATTAGTTTATAAGCGAACATATAATAAAATTCAATACAAACACGTGAAAAAACTTATGTCTCACTTTTTTTAAGAGTGCATATTCATTTACCACTACCAGATGATTTTATAATCTTTTTAACAACAAAATTTCATGGGGCATCATTATTGTTTTTTATGCCCATATGAAGTATTTTAATTTATTTAAGAGAATGGTTACTGCCAAGTATATTTGACCATTAACACATTTTATCTATTTCTATTTTTAATATGAGCAGGAGATAAGCTTTATATGACATCTCTTGTACTACAATATCAAAAATTAGGTTCCAATTGGTTTCCTTAACCATTAGAATCCTATCCAAATTGTTAAAAATAAGAAAAAAATATATAATTAGTATAGCCTAATAGTTGAAAGAAATATTAAATTTCTGATACAACTATAAACTAATATAGAAAATATTAAATTACACTTGTTTTTCCTAACCATTAGAATCCTATCCAAATTGTAAAAAATAAGAAAAATATATATAATTAATATAGGCTAATAGTTGAAATAAATATTAAATTTTTTATATAATTATAAACTAATATAGAAAATATTAAATTATTGACACTAAATTTAAATAAATCGAAGAAACATTCCATTCATTAAACCAATTATAGATAATTGTTACAACTACTCCATATCATAGCAATAATTAAATTAAAGAATCATTTTTTTTATAATTATTAATTGTAAAAAAATTTAAGTGTTTTGAACCAAAGTGAAGTTTGAAACAACCTAACCATTTTAACCAACTCACCCACATTTCATTGATAATAAATATTCAATATTATTTAATCTATTATTAATTAATAGAATAAAATACATATCAATAAAATAAAATATATATCAATATAAAAAATTAAAAAGAAAAAAAAATTATAATAAAAATAAAACAATAATATGACTTCTTAATAAAACTGATAATAACTCATTATATTATATAAATTAAAAATATAATAAAAGTACTAATAAATAATAATAATAATAGACTAAATTAAATAATATAAAATCAATAAAAATTGTGAGTTTATCTCAAACACAATACAAAAATTTACCTAAATTGAATAATTACAATTGAAAATATGAAAAAAAACAAAACATCATATTTTAATAAACCATCACATATGTTACATATGTAATATCACAATTATTGAAGGGAGACCATAGTACACCCACTCAAAATATAAAAATATAGATTTATAAAAATTTAAATTCAACTCAAAAATATATTTAATCAAATAAATAAATATTTTTTAGATGTTTTCAATATTCTTTAGTGTACTATGTAATTTGATATTTTTGTATTATATTTATATGACTTATCATATGATACTGTAATATTAAATGTTATATATATTTATTGAAAGAATGCCTCTTAATATCTTATCCTCAATTTCTCATTTATTTGTAATGGTAATCAATAGTTAAAAAAAGTTCCAAAAATGTGGTAAAATTGTTTACACAAATATAAACAAAGTAATTCCAACAAATCAAATCAATGTAGATAATGTATATAGGAAGATTAATTAATGAATATGGTTAGCCAAATACGTAATAAAATATTTATTTATTAAAAATATAAAAGATGACATCCATAGAATACCAACATCATTAAAATAAATTATAACTATACAATCAATTAATATTTTACTCCTATTGTTTTTAGTTATACATTTATTTTATTTTTACATTTCAATGTAGCATATAAAACTAGTTAAGATAATCCCAATTACCTATTTTACGAGCATATGTTAAGCAATTATATTTCTTGAGGGAAAACATTTGCATTCACAGAATTTTTGTAATTGAACTCGAAACTAAGCACAATAGAAGTTTTTATTTTTAGCATGTTCTTATGAGGGACTAATAGCATTCATTACCCTTAAACATGCCATTAATCTCTCCCTGATTACCTACTGACATGGTGTTATTTCATATGCTAATAAATATGTGAAAAAATAACCAAAGATAAGATGCAAGGTATTTAGGTCAGGGTTAAATTATTATTATTTCCTTTCATTTTATTAGACCAAACATTTACATGTTATGGGCCAATTTCACTACAACCAAGGCATCACTTTGGTACCTCCCTTCAATGCCAATGAAATCATCATAGGCTAGAATGGTAACAAATGACTAGTTTCCATACAATTGTTTATAGTCCTTATGCAAAAAAAAATTATGTTTAGTTGCAAGTACGTAGTGGATATCCCTTCCCTCCAATTGTGATTTTCATCTATTTGTAGTTTTAGCCATGTGGAAGAGGAAAAGGAAGACAAGCCATAATCTTGTAGCTGAGGAGCAACAGTAACACCATCAAGGGATTAATGGGGAGGGACATTCTCTTGAATTAAATTTTGTTCTACATCTCTATTATTATGATTCTGGTTATGAAATAGTACATAAGAGGAATAAAGATGAGTCATTTCTAGCAATTATAAACCATGGAGTGATTGCTACTACAAGCACCAAAATATATAGGGAGGGGTTGGATGTGGTGCATGCTATCAGGTACTACCTAAATAATCATCAGTAATTTATTTTGATTTTTTAATCTTTGATTGGGATTAGGATTAAGGATAAGGCCATTTTTAGACTGTTATTAAAACTCCATTATTTTCTATAATGATTTTGATGTAGATAAGATGCACAAACTCGGTGGTATGTACCAAATCAGGGGTGAAAGTTATGGTTATAGATTACACTAAAAACAATCAGATGGATTTTGTGTTATCAAATCATAGCTTTGTGAGCTTGGATCAACCCACAAAATCTACCCAGCTCATGAAGATGGGCATTGTGGATGTCAAGTACAAATAGTGAGTATTAGCCAAAAATAAAATTATAAGAGAAATAGAAAACAAAAAATAACCGACTCGTGGATCTATCGATAGTCAAGTAAGAATGGGTTAATAAATCATATTTTTAAGCACTAAAACCCTTCCAATGAGTATAATTGCAATGAATTTGACACTAACTGATATGAATTCCTTGGCTATGTATGAAATTATCACTACCGTGTAGTTAGATAAATTCAAAAAATGAGCCAAAAAAGATCATGAAGCTAGTCTCTACATCATATGGTTTAAATAGGGACTAAATATGATGTAATTAAACTGAGGGTCAATGGTCCAAATAAAAGTGTGCCATGTCTCCATCTAGAATTTCTATATGGTGTTTAACAGCCCAAATGAAATTTTTAATTTTTAACAATGGAGGTAGGGAATGGGGATTAACTCCTCCTCTCTTTTGCTCCCTATCCCCCACTCCCATGACCCGACTCTACTCACACTCCACTCAATATCAATCAAAATAATATGTTCCAACCTTGTTCTTATTTGCACATTTTTTGTCACTTTCCATAGCACCCACTTTGGGAATTCCTTGAAATAATCATCTTTTAGTTGCAGAAGCAACTGGAAAAAATTCATTCTTGGCATGGTCTGGTAAGTTTCGATAAACTTTGTATGGTTTTTAAGTTTTGTGGCTTCTATGAAACATAAGGAATTGGTGTTTACCATGGCACCCAAGTTGGTTTTTCTCATGTTTATTATTTGAATTTGATGGTTTGATGTTGTTGTTCATGTGGCTTTTTTCATGTTTATGTCATGAAATCATGTTATGGTATCTCCTTATGATGATTTTTATTGATTTTAGATAACTTGGTAGTCATAAGAGTACCCCTGCCTCTCTTGCTATGTTATGTTTTTTGATCTTAGATTTTGTTTTTTGTTTTTTCCTCTTTTGGTGATGATTTTATTGATTACCCATTTCATGGTAACCAGGGTTTAAACTAAAAATTTGACAGTAGCCATAGTTCAATTAAAATTATATAGCATGGGTCTTGAATATTCAAGCTTTAGAAAGGTAGCCATGTTGGCCCATGTGGTAGGGATGATTTTCTTTACCCCTTTAACAAAGTAAACAATATTTTCTTAACCATGAGCTAGTTGAAGCCCCATGTACATGCATTTTTCTAATGTATCCCTTAGGCCACTAATAGATGGAATCAACTATGTTCTATCCACTTTTCTTCATAATGTTTGGTTATTATATGGTATATGTTGATTTAGGATGGCTGAAATAGGAAAAAAATGTAAACATGGGTTGACTTTTAGAATGGAATATTATCAAGCATGAGAGGGGTTTGTTCAGGAAACAATGGACAACCATATGTTGACTGGGTAATTTTAAAGATTAATAGGTTCACTAAAATCCAGTTTACCTGTTTAAGAGGTTTCAAGCCATGTATCCAATTGAATATCTCTTAAGTTGATATTTTGAAAAAAAAATAGTATTTTACTCCTATTATTTTTAGTTCTACTTTTATTTTATTTTTACATTTCAATGTGACATATAAAACCAATTAAGATAATCCTAATTACATATTTTACTAGCATATACTAATTAATTATATTTCTTGAGGGAAAACGTTTACATTCACAGAACTTTTGTAATTGTGCTTGAAATTAAGCACAATAGTATTTTTAATTTTTAACATGTTCTTATGAGGGATTAATAGCATTCGTTACCCTTTAACATGACATTAATCTCTCCCTGATTACCCAGTGGCATGGAATTATTTCTTGTGCTAAGAAATATGTGAAGAAATAACCAAAGATAAGATGCAAGGTATTTAGGTCAGGGTTAAATTATTATTATTTCATTTCATTTGATTGGAAAAAAAATTTACATGTTATGGGCCAATTTCACTACAACCAAGGCATCATTTTGGCACCTCCCTTCAATGCCAATGAAATCATGACAAGCCAGAATGGTAGTAGATGACTAGTTTCCATGCAACTGTTTACAGTCCCTATGTAGAATTTTTTATGTTTAGTTGCAAGTACATGGTGGATATCCCTTCCCTGTAACTATGATTTTCATCTATTTGAATTTTTATCCATGTGGAAAAGGAAAAGGAAGATGAGCCATAATATTGTAGTTGAGGAGCAGTAGTAACACCATCAAGGGATTAATGGGGAGGGACATTCTATTGAATTAAATTTTGTTCTACATCTCTATTATTATGATTTTGGTTTTGAAATAGTGCATAAGAGGAATAAAGATGAGTCATTTCCAATAATTGTAGACCATGGAGCAGTTGCTACTGCAAACACCAAAATATATAGGGAGGGGGTTGGATGTGGTGCCTGCTATCAGGTACTACTTAATTAATCATCGGTAATTTATTTTGATTTTTTGCTTTTCACTTGGGATTAGGATTAATGATAAGGCCATTTTTAGACTGCTAGTAAAACTCCATTGTTTTCTATGATGATTCTGATGTAGATAAGATGTACAAACCCGATGGTATACACCAAATTAGGGGTGAAAGTTGTGGTTATATATTACACTAAAAACAATAAGATGTATTTTGTGCATTAAAATTATGGCTTCTCAATCTTGGATCAACCCAAAAAATCTTCCCAATTCATGAATATGGGCATTACGGATGTCAAGTAGAAATGGTGAGCATTAGCCAAAAATAAAATTATAGGAGAAATAGAAAATGGAAAATAACCAACCCATGGATCTATCATTATTCAAGTAAGAATGGGTTAATAAATTAAATTTTTAAGCACTAAAACCCTTCCAATGAGTATAATTATAATGAATTTGACACTAGCCAATATTAATTCCCTGGCTGTATATGAAAATATCACTACCGTGCAGTTGGAGAAATTCAAAAAATGAGCCAAAAAAGATCATGAAGCTAGTGCCTGCATCATATGGTTTAAATAGGGATTAAATATGATGCAATTAGACTAAGGATCAGTGGTCCAAATAAAAGTGAGCCCTATCTCCATCTGGAATTTCCAGATGGTGTTTAACAGCCCAAATGAAATTTTTAATTTTTAACCATGGAGGTAGGGAATGGGGATTAACTTCACCTCTCCTTTGATCCCTAGCCCCCACTCCCATGACCCGACTCTACCCACACTCCACTCAATATCAATCAAAATAATATGTTGCATTCTTGTTCTTATTCACACATTGCTATCACTTTTTGTAGCACCCACTTTGGGAATTACTTGAAACAATCATCTTTTAGTTGAAAAAGTAACTGGAAAAAAACATTCTTGGCATGGTCTAGTAATTTTAGATAAATGTTTTATTGTTTTTAAGTTTTATGTCTTGTATGAAACATAGGTAATTAGTGTTCACCATGGCACCCAAGTGGGGTTTTCTATGTTTATTATTTGAATTTGATGGTTTGATGTTTTTGTTCATGTGGTTTTTTTCCTGTTTATACATGGAATCATGGTATGGTATCTCCTTATGATGATTTTTGTTACTTTTAGATAACTTGGTAGTCAAAGAGTACATCTACCTCCCTTAGATTTTGTTATGCTTTTTGAGCTTAGATTTTGTTGTCTATTTTTTCCTCTTTTGGTGATGATTTTATTGAGTACCCATTTCATGGTAACCATGGTTTAAACTAACAATCTGATGGTAGCCATAGTTCAATTAAAATTATATAGCGTGTCTTGAATATTCAAGCTTTAGAAAGGTAGTCATGTTGGCTCATGTGGTAGGGATGATTTTCTTTACCACTTTGACAAAGTAAACAATATTTTCTTAACCATGAGCTAATTGAAGCCCCATGTACAAGTTTTTTTCAATTTTGAATGCATTTTACTAATGTATCACTTAGGCGACTAACATATGGAATCAACTATGTTCTATCCACTTTTCTTCATAATGTTTGGTAATTAAATGCTACATGTTGATTCAGGATGGTTGAAACAAGAAAAATTTGTAAACGTGGATTGACTTTTAAAATGGAAGATTAACAAGCATGAGAGGGGTTTGTTCAAGCAACAATGGACAGCCATATGTTAACAAGGTAATTTTAAAGAATAATAGGTTCATTAAAATCCATTTTTCCTGTTTAAGAGGTTTCAGGCCATGTATCCAAGTGAATATCTCTTATGTTGATATTTTGAAAAAAATATCAATATTTTACTCCTATTGTTTTTAGTTCTACTTTTATTTTATTTTTACATTTCAGTGTGGCATACAAAACTAGTTAAGATAATCCTAATTACCTATTTTACTAGCATATGCTAATTAATTATATTTCTTGAGGGAAAATGTTTGCATTCATATAACTTTTATAATTGTGCTTGAAAGTAAGCACAATCATAGTTTTTATTTTTAGCATGTTCTTATGAGGGACTAATAGCATTCGTTGCCCTTTAACATGCCATTAATCTCTCTCTGATTACCCATTGATATGGAATTGTCTCTTGTGCTGAGAAATATGCAAAGAAATAACCAAAGATAAGATGCAAGGTATTTAGGTCAGGGTTAAATTATTGTTATTTCATTTCATTTGATTGGACCAAAAATTTACATGTTATGGGCCAATTTCACTACAACCAAGGCATCACTATGGCACCTCCCTTCAACACCAATGAAATCTTGACAGGTCGAAATGGTAGCAGATGACTAGTTTCCATGTGATTGTTTATAGTCCCAATGTAGAATTTTTTATGTTTAGTTAAAATTACATGGTATATATCCCTTCCCTACAGTTGTGATTTTCATCTATTTTTAGTTTTAGTATGTGGAAGAGGAAAAGGAAGATGATCCATAATCTTGTAGCTGAGGAGCAGCAGTAACACCATCAATGGATTAATGGGGAGGGATATTATCTTGAGTTAAATTTTGTTCTACATCTCTATTATTATGATTTTAGCTATGACATAATGAATAAGAGGAATAAATATGAGTCATTTCCAAAAATTGTAAATTGGAGTGATTGCTACTGTAAGCACCAAAATATTTAGGGAGGGGGTTGGATGTGGTGCCTGCTATCAGGTACTACCTAATTAATCATCAATAATTTATTTTGATTTTTTGCTTTTTAATTGGGATTAGGATTAAGGATAAGGCCATTTTTAGACTGTTAGTTAAACTCCATTATTTTCTATGATGATTTTGATGTAGATAAGATGTATAAACTTGGTGGTATACACCAAATCAGGGGTGAAAGTTGTGGTTATAAATTACACTAAAAAATCAAATGGGTTTTGTGTTATCAGATTGTAGCTTCTTGAGCTTGGATCAACCCACAAAATCTACCCAGGTCATGAATATGGGCATTTTTTATGTCAAGTATAAATGGTGAGCATTAGCCAAAAATAAAATTGCAAGAGAAATAGAAAATGGAAAATAACCAACCCATGGATTAACCACTAGTCAAGTAAAAATGGGTTAATAAATCAGATTTTTAAGCACTAAACCAATATGAATTCCTTGGTTGTGTATGAAATTATCACTACCATACAGTTGGAGAAATTTAGAAAATGAGCTAAAAAAGATCATGAAGTTAGTGCCTACATCATATGGTTTAAATAGGGATTAAATATGATGCAATTACATTGAAAGTGTTCCTTGTCTCCATATAGAATTTCTAGAGGGTGTTTAACATCCCAAATGTGATTTCTAATTTCTAACCATAGAGGTAGGGAATGGGGATTAACTCCTCCTCTCCTTTGATCCCTGGCCCCCACTCTCATGACCCGACTCTACCCACACTCCACTCAATATCAATAAAAACAATATGTTGCATCCTTGTTCTTATTTGCACATTTTTTGTCACTTTTTGTAGCACCCACTTTGGTAATTCCATGAAACAATCATCTTTTAGTTGCAGAAGAAACTAGAAAAAATCATTCTTGGCATGATCTAGTTAGTTTCGATAAACTTTGTATTGTTTTTAAGTTTTGTGGCTTCTATGAAAATATAAGGAATTAATGTTCATCATGGCACCCAAGTGGGGTTTTCTCATGTTTATTATTTGAATTTGATGGTTTGATGTTTTCGTTCATGTGGGTTTTTTCCTATTTATGTCATGGAATCATGGTATGGTATCTCCTTATGATGATTGTTGTTACTTTTAGATAACTTGGTAGTCAGAAGAGTACCTCTACCTCCCCTGCTATGTTATGTTTTTTGAGCTAGGATTTTGTTTTTTGTTTTTACCTCTTCTAGTGATGATTTTATTGAGTACCCATTTCATTGTAACCAAGGTTTAAACTAACAACTTGACGGTAGCCATGCTAGCCCATGCGGTAGGGATGATTTTATTTACAACTTTAACAAAGTAAACAATATTTTCTTAACCATGAGATAGTTGAAGCCCCATGTACATATATTTTTCAAGTCTGAATGCATTTTTTTAATGTATCCCTTAGGCCAATAACAAATGGAATCAACTATGTTATATCCACTTTTCTTCATAATGTTTGGTAATTAAATGGCACATGTTGATTTAGGATGGCTAAAACAAGAAAAAAAATGTAAACATGGGTTGACTTTTAGAATGGAAAATTAACAAGCATGAGAGGGGTTTGTTCAAGCATCAATGGACAACCATATGTTGATAGGGTAATTTTAGATAATAATAGGTTCACTAAAATTCATTTTGTGTGTTTGAGAGGTTTCAGGCCATGTATCCAAATGAATATCTCTTAAGTTGATATTTTTAAAAAAAATAGTATTTTACTCCTATTGTTTTTAGTTCTACTTTTATTTTAATTTTACATTTCAATGTGGCATATAAAACCAATTAATAAAATCCTAATCACCTATTTTACTAGCATATGCTAAGAAATTATATTTCTTGAGGGAAAACGTTTGCATTTATAGAACTTTTGTAATTGTGCTTGAAATTAAGTAAAATAGTAGTTTTTATTTTTAGCATGTTTTTATGAGGGACGAATAGCATTCATTACCCATTAACATGCCATTAATATCTCCCTGATTACCCAGTGACATGGCATTGTTTCTAATGCTGATAAATATGTGAAGAAATAACCAAAGATAAGATGCAAGGTATTTAGGTCAATGTTAAATTATTATTATTTAATTTCATTTTATTGGACCAAAAATTTACATGTTATGAGCCAATTTCACTACAATTAAGGCATTGCTATGGTACCTCCCTTCAACGCCAATGAAATCATGACAAGTCAAAATGGTAGCAGATGACTGGTTTTCATGCAATTGTTTACAGTCCCTATGCAAAAAAATATATGTTTAGTTGCAAGTACGTGGTGGATATCCCTTCCCTACAGCTGTGATTTTCATCTATTTGCAATTTTAGCCATGCGGAAGAGGAAAAGGAAGATGACCCATAATATTATAGCTGAGGAGCAGCATTAACACCATCAATGGATTAATGGGGAGGCACATTTTCTTGAATTAAATTTTATTATACATATTTATTATTATGATTCTTGTTATGAAATAGTGCATAAGAGGAATAAAGATGAGTCATTTCCAGCAATTGTAAACCATGGAACAGTTGCTACTGCAGGCACCAAAATATATAGGGAAGGGGTTGGATGTGGTTCCTGCTATTGGGTACTACCTAATTAATAATCAATAATTTCTTTTTATTTTTTTATTTTTACTTGGGATTAGGATTAAGGATAAGGCCATTTTTAGACTATTAGTAAAACTCCATTATTTTCTATGATGATTTTGATGTAGATAAGATGCACAAACCTAGTGGTATACACCAAATCAGGGGTGAAAGTTACAGTTACAGAATACACTGAAAATAATCAAATGGATTTTGTGTTATCAAATTGCAGGTTCTTGAGCTTGGATCAACCCACAAAATCTACCTAGCTCATGAAGATGGGCATTATGGATGTTAAGTACAAATGGTGAGCATTAGCCAAAAATAAAACTGTAGGAGAAATAGAAAATGGAAAATAACCAACCCATGGATCTACCACTAGTCAAGTAAGAATGAGTTAATAAATCAGATTTTTAAGCACTAAAACCCTTCCAATGAGTATAATTTCAATGAATTTGACACTAACTAGTAAGAATTCTTGGCTATGTATGAAATTATCAATATCATGCAGTTGGAGAAATTCAAAAAATGAGCCAAAAAAATCATGAAGCTAGTGCCTACATCATATGGTTTAAATAGGGATTAAATATGATGTAATTAGACTAAGGGTCAGCATTCCAAATAAAAGTGTGCCTTGTCTCCATCTAGAATTTCCATAGGGTGTTTAACAGCCCAAATGCAATTTCTAATTTATAACAATGGAGATAGGGAATGGGGATCAACTCCTCTCCTTTACTCCCTAGCCCCCACTCTCGTGACCTGACTCTACCCACACTCCACTCAATATCAATCAAAACAATATGTTGCAACCTTGTTCTTATTCGCACATTTTTTGTCACTTTTAGTAGCACCCACTTTTGGAATTCCTTAAAACAATCATATTTTAGTTTCAAAAGCAACTGGTAAAAAACATTCTTGGCATGGTCTAGGAAGTTTCGATAAACATTGTATTTTTTTTAAGTTTTATTGCTTCTATGAAACATAAGGAATTGGTTTTTACCATGGCACCCAAGTGGTGTTTTCTCATGCTTATTATTTTAATTTGATGCTTTGATATTTTCATTCATGTGGGCTTTTTTTTTGTTTATGTCATGGAATCATGGTATGGTATCTCCTTATGATTATTTATGTCGCTTTTAGATAACTTGGTAGTTAGAAGAATACCTTTGCCTGCCCTGCTATGTTATGTTTTTTGAGCTTAGATTTTGTATTTTGTTTTTTCCTCTTCTGGTGATGATTTTATTGAGTACCCATTTCATGGTAACTAGGGTTTAAACTAACAATTTGATGGTAGCCATAGCTCAGTTAAAATTATATAGCATGGGTCTTGAATATTCAAGCTTTAGAAAGGTAGCCATGCTGGCCCATGCATTAGGGATGATTGTCTTTACCACTTTAACAAAGTAAACAATGTTTTCTTAACCATGAGCTAGTTGAAGCCCCATGTACATGCATTTTTCATGTTTGAATGCATTTCTCTAATGTAGCACTTAGGCCACTAACAGATGGAATCAACTATGTTCTATCCACTTTTCTTCATAATGTTTGGTAATTAAATGGTACATGTTGATTTAGGATGGCTGAAATAGGAAAAAATTGTAAACATGGGTTGACTTTTAGAATGGAAGATTAACAAGCACGAAAGGGGTTTGTTCAAGCAATAACGGACAACCATATGTTGACAAGGTAATTTTAAAGAATAATAGGTTCACTAAAATCTATTTTCCCTATTTAAGAGGTTTCAGGGCATGTATCCAAGTGAATATCTCTTAAGTTGATATTGTGAAAAAAAAATAGTATTTTACTCCTATTGTTTTTAGTTCTACTTTTATTTTAGTTTTACATTTCAATGTGACATATAAAACCAGTTAAGATAATCCTAATTACCTATTTTATGAGCATATGCTAAGTAATTATATTTCTTGAAGGAAAATGTTTTCATTCATAAAACATTTGCAATTGTGCTTGAAAGTAAGCACAATAGTAGTTTTTATTTTTAGCATGTTCTTATGGACTATTGGCACCAAATCATGTCCATGTGAACTATAATAGTAGTTTTTTTATTTATTTATTTGTTGGGAAGCTTTTAAACACCCCCTTGAGGGTCTACACTCACCACAAGGCTTTACTTTAGCTTAAATACCAGTTCTTAAGGGTAGCCACTCTACCAAAGTTTCCCACGACATGCACCAAGCTTCATCCCTATTGTTCACATTTTTAGAGTGGGGAAAACTCTAGCTAGATTGGAACACAGGTGGGAATTATGAATCTTTGACGAAATCATGACCTAAACACAGACCTCTGATAGTAGTTAATTACATTAAAAAAAATAGAATTATCTTTGTTCAATGTTTTTTTGAATTTTATCTTAGGGAATAATGTGGAGGAGAAAAAGGAGAAAAATTATTAATGCATCATACTACATCGATCTTTGTGTGATGCAGCTTAATCAAATTTTGCACTATTTTCAAGCTTAAGGATTGACTATCCTCTGAATGTTGGCATGCTTCAGAGTTTAGTAAAGCTAGATACAAGTGGCCAGCAGGTTTTACTTTCTTTCATTATTTCCATTTTTTTTTCTATGCAAGGATACACAAATGGAATTTATTGTCCACTAATCTGACATGTTTTCAATTATCTGAACTCAAATTTTAGCATAACATTATGTTTTTTAGTTCAAGGCATCTGGAAAGCATAAGTGGGGATATTGTAAGAAACTTCCATTGCTATTCAATCCACACAAAAAGGATGAACATCAGATACATGTTAGAAAAGAAATGTATATTATGGAATCGAGATAACAAACTAATCTATCACTTTACTTTTGAAGGGGTTAGGCTTCGAACATGCTATAAGTTTGTATGTTTTCTCCCATAGATATAGTTGTTTTAATAGCTTATGTTTTTTCATTCAATCACACAATCCATGCAAACCTAAATATATTTTTTGAAAAAAAATTGTTTCCATTGGAAAGCTTTTTGGGATTCTATTGTTTTTTTATAATTTTCTTCCGGGGAGGTTAAGACTGTGTGTAAGGCTTAAACAAATGCTCAATGCAGAAGTGTTATTTTGTTGGCCAGAAAAAGAACATAGATAAAATATATTGATTATAAACATAAGTTGTCAATGCTACAAATCTTATTTTAATAACTCATGTTTGTGCTTGTAGCTAGTCTATGATATTTGTAGCCAAAAAAGTATACTGGTACGCCATGGTGTCCAATGGTTCTTTTTCATTAAATATGAACATTTCATCAAAAGGATAATCTTGGGTTGACCTCATGTATCACAAATTTGAGGCTATTTGTGAGGGTGTGGATAAAAATCATCCTCCTATAATATAGGTAGGAATATCAGACTTTCTAAATTACTGTGAGGGAGTGGATAAAAATCCTCCTCTTATAATACAAGTAGGAATATCATAGTTTCTAAATTGTATAGACATACTATTTGGAGCTTATATATTTCCATGAATACTCGTAATTCTAATTATGTTTCATAGGGCAATTCCTTTTAACATTTTCCATTTATGAAAATAGCATGTTAGAAATTTCATTTTCAATCATGCTTTAGCTAGAGATGTTACATCATTTTATCATTTTCTTCTTCAACAACTATCGCCCCACAAGGACTTGGCACTTTGTGCCCCTTGTTTATTCATTCTCCCATTCACACCCCCACAGATTTAATTTGAACAAGGCCTTCTATAACTATAATTATTTGTTCATTCTTCCAACCACCACATAATCATTTAATTTGAATGGTAGATTATTGTAGAAGCCTTTTATAACTATGATTATTTAATCAACATTTCAGACTACTTAAGTTGCTGATTATGTTTAAAATTTAATGTTTTAAATAACAAATATAAAGATAACCAAACCCAAAAAAAATTGTGAGTTTTTTTTTTAAGTCTAAGCAAATGTAAGTTAAGAGTGATTCAATATTAGAATTATACATTTAAAATTTTAGTTTTGAAATTATTAGTAAGTAGAAATATATGTTAAAAAAGAATTTCTTATAATTGCTACCTAATAACTTAAAAGTAATTGAATAGTTATATTTAAATTATTATTGATTTAAAATCTGAAATTTAAAGATAAATCAATATATATATATATATAAAATAAAAACATATTACAACAGAATTAATGTGGATAGCAGCTACCCACTTTTTTGTATCCATCCATGTGTTACATACAAATGGACCCAAAGACATGTACCTGTGAACAAATTGATTCAAGTGAACAAACTAATTCAAGTGAACACTCTATTTAATAGATAGTTTCATATATTTAGTGGGCACACTTGTATAAACAAAAATCTAGCGAACTCATCTCTGAAATGCACCTATTTAAGAAGTGTCTGGTCCTATGAATAAGGCCCCACGTCATAGACAAGCGGTTCGGATGGTCTTGGTGGAGATGGGGAGGGTCTGTTACTTCTCCTTCTTTTACAAACCAACAATGCGATAAATGCCAACACTACACCTAATGCAAGTACCACTACTATTATAATTATTTTTCCTGCACTCCATTTTTTATTACCATTTTTCATTGGAGGAAAAATTTGAGGAGGAGAATTATTAGGAGCCCCCATGGCTGAAGTACAATGGTCACAACAATAAAGTTGGGTAAAAGTCTTATTGCTTGTTCTTCCACACACTGCTTTTGAACCATCACAAGTTTCACAAGTACTATTTGTTGGCTACACACATTACAAACAATCAGAACAAAATCTTTTAAGTGTAAAATGTCAAAGTGCAACCATATATAAATGCTTCAGTAAATTGACCTATATTTTATGAGTAATGGTTCAGAGGAACATATCTTTTCATGAACATGAAAAGTCCACTTAATATTAATTGAACCATCGATATATAGAATATATAAGATAACCACAGGGAATAAAATATTAGTTAATGTAAATTACCAATAAACTAGCAGGTAGTTCAGTATAAAAGTGTTTCTCAAAATTAAAGGATGTAGTGGTAACACCAAAAGAAATCCAAAATATTTAAAAGTCTTACCTCAATACGACCAACTAGAGCATTTGGGTTGGCAGGACGACAGGCCAAACGATCTCCAAGTGCAGTAGGTAGATTTGTTAGGACTGATTGCAAAATAATATCAATTGCAGTTACCCCACCAGATGTCCGTTTGGACTAATAGCTGCATCTCACAATTAAAACAAATAAAGTTACACCAAATTGCTTATTTATAAGCATATAATGATTAGTCTCATCTTGATTTTCATAGGTTTACCTTGATAAGATACAGTGATGATTTTCAAGTGTTCCAAAATTCACATAAAAGTTGGTTCAGTATGGGGTGTTTTTGGTTGATGCGTTGCGTGCAAGTGCCATAAAATTGAAGAAGCTGCTTATCTGATACAACGGATTGTCAAATTTTGTATTTATAAATTCAAAGTATCCCCCAGATTCGTTAACAAGAGCTCTCAGGTTATCAGACTTATCCAAACTATATATCAAAAGCTGGGTAGATTGGTTCCTGAGAATTAAGGAGATTTGTTGAATGTCTGCTACATTAAGATCTGTGGCAAAGTCTCCATTTGTAACCAGCAGGATGACCTATAAAATGTTATTACAATGTTTAGCTGTGCTTCAACGAGGCATCTAAAATGTAACTTGCATGGTCCTTAGATGTTATATGGTTTGCATTCATGGTTTGTACATAGGATGATATAGTTATCAAATAAAAAAGTAGCATCATATCACTCACATTTGTGAAACAATTAATTAATTAATTAAATTTTTATTTATTTGTAAATATCTTTCGCTATATATTTAATAGTGTTATAATTGTTTCTTAAAACTTTTTGAGCATTATTTACATTATTTTTTTTTTATCAGTTGATATGTAAGTATTTTCTCTACAAAAAAATTTAATGTTAAATAAAATATTTATATATTTTATAATTTTTTATAAATTTATTATTTTCTTATTTAATATATAAAAGAAAAAGTTGACCAATGAAAAAAAAAATTGACCAAAAAAATAAACATTTAATATTAAATATCAAATAATGAAATATGATAAACTTATATTTTATTAATAAAAAATAATTTAATTGTGAATATGTCATATTAAAAAGTATAGTATCATGTTAATCATACGAAAAAGATGTGTGGAGAAGTTACATCTAATAAACAAGTTATATCAGGTAAAATAGACCAAAAGGTCACTAAGAGAACAAACAAAAGAAAAAAATTAAGAATGGCTAAAGCCCATATCCACAATACAGTGTTTTTAATCTTTTTTTGAACTTCAATCCAATACTCTAAACGAGAAAGCATTAAATAGGGGTTGATCCTTGTCAAATTTTCAAGTTTCAGATTCATGTGATTTTTTGATACCTTCCTCTATAACATTATCTGCAAATGTTGTTTGGCAAGAAAACTCTGAACCTTCTTTCTTCCCTTTACCATTTTTAAATTCTTTCATAACCTCGATTGGAAGAGTGTGTTCAGACGATTACCAGCGTTTAGAATGAGACTGGGCCTTTTTCTTTTTTGACTTGCCTACATGCAAACAAACCCACTAAAGATGAGCAGGCTGAAGAGGAGGAGTTGGGAAGGGCGCTAAAAGAAGCTTTGGAAGGAATGCTTTAAGAGATCAGGGAGGTGGAAGTATTGATGGACACTGAAAGGGAGCTCAAATCACTTTTATTTATTTATTTATTTTATTTTATTTTTTATATTTATTTTTTTTAAATCTGAGGAAGAATGTGGCACGGGAAATGGAACAAAATAATCTCTGGTTTGATGTTCCCTCTTGACTTAGGGATTGGGTGTCTAGGGAGCTAGGGTTGGCGATTATTTCTCCTGTCCAGGAGTCGCTCGCAAGGTCAGAGCCATTTCTTCCCTCGCCCGTCTCTCCTCCTTTACATTCAGCGGCGGTTGGAGTCACAGCCTCTTTTTCAGAGTCTAGGGTTTGCAAGTTCGAAGGGCAAGTGTTGTCCCTCTCTTCAACGGATGACTGTGTGGAACACACTCACATGGCGTTGGTGCTAGGGTTTCTGACAAGTCTTTGTTGATTTTGGGCTTGGAATCAAGCGAAATAGTTGCTCCATCGAGTGTTGATCTTATTGGTAGTTGGGGTTTCAGGAATGCCATTTTCAATTTCGGCATTGGTCACTTTCTCTCACCTTTGGGCCAGATGTTCCAATCAAAAATAAAAAATTTAATTACTAAATCTTATATTTTAACTAACTTATTTTATTGTCACACTTTTTTAAATAAATTATTACATTGTAAACTACTATTTTTTTTTTTTTTTTTAAAAATCCTTTCATTTAAAAATCTTGTTAAGATTGCAAGCATAAATAGTGGCTTTTCGTAATCATGAAATTATGTAATATGATTTTGGGATTTAATGATTTAGTTTTGAATTAATTTATATTGATGGATATGTAATATGATTTTGGGATTTAATGATTTAGTTTTGAATTAATTTATATTGGTCCATATTATTGTGTCAAATGAATTATTCATTATAAAGGTCTCTAACTCTTTAAATTTATATATGTAATAATTTTCAATGTTACATTAAATTATATAATATGATTTTACCCTAACTCTTTAATATATGTGGTATTTTTTTATATTACATGAAATTATATAAAATAATTTTAAGATTCATTTTTATAATTTTAAATCAACCTATATTAACCTTTATTTTATAAATAATCATTTACAAAAACTCATTTTATTTATTAAAATTAATTTTATATTCACAAACATAATTCTTAAAAAAAAATTAAAAAAAATATTTTAGAAATTTCTTAAAAACATTCTTATTTAATAACTATATTATTCAAAATTAATGTGCCTCCTTCAATTTTAATAAACAAGGATGATGTTGCCTTAATTTGAGTAAGTATGTTTCATTATCTTTAATAATTATATTATTCAAAATTAATGTGAATGTGCTCAATAAATTTCTTACTAAAGAAATTTATTACTAATTTAGTTTTATTAGTTTGAATTATGAAATAAAAAAGGATTTTTAAAAGGGACTCGATTTTTTTACAATTCATAGATAAGACCTCAAAAATCAAATGAAATAAAAAGTGGATCACCAATCCAAAAAAAAAATCACTATTAAAAAAAGCACAACTAAAACACAACCACCTTACAGCAAACAAAAATAACTCACCAATATAAAACAAATACCCTTCTTAAAGAAAAGAAAAATTATACAAACTAGCATACATATTTTAGATAAATATATGGAAAATACATTGATATATATCATTCTCAAATCACCTATATCTTATTGAATTGTGAGTAACTTGAGAATGATATCAACAGTGTATTTTACATAAATTTATCTAAGATATGTATGCTAGTAGTTTTTTTTTTTAAAATAAAAACACATTTAATATAAATATTTAATGAATTATTAACATTAAAAATAGAGAGAAGCATAACTTTTGATATATAAATATATATAGAGAAGAAGATAAAAAATGTACATATATGAATATATGCAATCTAATTATAATTTAGAGAACATGGAAAGTAGAGAAAAATATGACATATGAAATATAACAATAATTTTATGAAAATAAAATTATATACATTTGACATTAAAATGAGAGATAAAGATCAACACATATATGGTATATATAAGCAGTATAATATTAATAAGTTTAAGAAATTCCATCTATGTACATGAGACCTTCTAACAATTGAAGTCTTTCTTCTCCTTTTTTTCTTTTATGTATCCTTTTTTCATTCTTCAATTTTTCAAACTTGTTATATTTGAAAGGCGGCGCGATCCTTAATCCATGCAATGATTTTACACGTGATATTATCATAAATGTTAAACCCTGTTTTTCTGTAAGTCCTATATCAATTGTGGTTTTGTCAAGTGTTAAGCCTTGTGATTTATGGATTGTCAATTCCCATACCAATTTCAAAGATAGTTGACTAATACGGCCCCTTTATATTGGATTGATAGGAATTGTAATTGGAGATTCATCAACAAAAAGAATCCCTGTATAATTATCAAATTAAACTATAACATATGTAAGTGGTTCAAGAAGTATTAGCCCTAGTTTATATACAATATTTCGAATATATCCAAGTACATCATTGACAAAGCTTACTTCTATCCATAAAAAAACCCGATTTTTTTAGAACTCATAAATAAAACGTTAAAAATAATGACAAACAAAAATAACTCACCAACTTAAAACAAATACCTTTTCTAAAAAAGAAAAAAACTATACAAATAAACCCACATGATCAGAAAAAGAAAACTAACTACAAACCACAACCATTCTTCTTCCTAATTACCAGTTTTACTTTTATTATCTTATGAAAATTTTCATGTTAAAAATTAAAAATTAGTGTTAATGTTGAACGTATTCGATGTAAAAGTGTGAAATATATTAGTGTGTTGACCTTAGTTAATGTGCAGAGTTTTTTTAAGATTCATTTTTATAATAATTTTTCACATTTATTATTTTTACATCAATAATAAAGTTTAGTGATTCCGGCCAGTGAGGCGTTACTTTAATTAGACAATGATGCCCTTCTCTTTTAACAGGTAGCGTGTTAATCTATGACATGCTCAATACTTACGTATCACATTCACCTATTTTTGTCCAATGTAAAAATCAATACAATTTTTTTTTTTTTTAATATTTTATTTTAACAATTATTAGTCAAATTTATATAATAATTAATTTAAAAAATTAATAAAAATATATTTTAATATTAAATTGAAAGTTTTCAGGGACAATTTTAATTAGATATAATTTTCTGAAAGATTTTTATTCATTACTAAGAAAAAGGAATGATGATTATTTCACTATTTTAGACGTTTCATCCTTTAGGATTTTTCCCTTTTGATAAAGAGTTTGGTGAATGTAGTCTCAATAAATTATTTTTGTTTTATAATTTGTTTTGTGCTTATGTGCCATGAGGGCCATGTTATTAGGGATGGAATATAAACCTAAATCTCTTACTTTCCACCACCACCATTTTATAGACTCCTTAGTTTCATATTTATTACCAAAGATTAACTCAATCATGTATTTTAATGTTAAGTTGAAGGTTTTCATGAGTAAATTTAATTAGGTATTAATTTTCGTGAGATTTTTATTTGTGTATGTTTTAGTCATTGTTCAAAATACTTCTATGAGTAGTCAATACTTAAATGACATTTTTTCTCATGTATTTTTGGTAATAATCACAAGGTAAGGGGATCCAATTTAACATACAACCACCTTAAACATTTATTAGTAGAGACAATGAATGGTGAATGTAATTCACCAATTTAGACTTCTCATCCTTTAGACTAAGGTGAAGGGTATGAGAGCCTCTTGTTTATGCAATAGTGAGGGAACGTTTATTATTTGACCCTAGACTCCATGTGGGTACCCTTCTTCAAACTTCCAAATTGATGAATTACATTTATCATTCTTTCACCTATTAAAAAATTCTAACCATAATTGTGTACTAAAGTAAGTCCCTTATCTTATGATTATTTAAAAAAATACTTTAAAAAATTTATTTGAATAATAACTACTAATAAAGATTATTAGAAAATGAATAAAACATACACTAATAAAATTCCTAAAAAATTAATATCTAATAAAATATAATTCTTTCTCAATAAATCAACACATTCTTTAACCAGGTAAAAACATAATTGACATTGGAGCATTTGCCCTCTTATTAAACATGTTTTAATTAAACATAATTTTTTAATATGATAATTTATTGTAAATTTTATATCTATATTATTTAAATGTAATTATTGTCTCAACCATCATATTACAATCATTTTGATATAAGTTTTATATTGATAAATAGTATAATGGAGTGAGTTGTTTAAAAATATGTTTAATCTTAAATTTGACGTTTAATTAACCATGTAATAAACTTTCAACACTAGTTTTGATATTTAATTGTCACTTTAAAAAAAAAATCCTTTTGTTCAAATCAATCAATCCAAAAATTGTTATATGCTAATGAAGATAATGAAATTAGAAGCCCTTTTTTATGTGAGAAAATATTTGTACAATCTAAACATAATATTATAGTTGTAGACACTCCTTTTTGGCCATTTCGGTATCTAAAAGGACATCAAATTGATTTCTTGCAATCAAATGCAAATTTATTCAAAAATCATTAAATCAACCTAATTCTCCTAAAAAATTTATGTATGCATTATGTGACACATTAGTACATGCCTAATTGAGGTATGCACTACATCGGATCATTCAATTTACTAAAAAGTGCACAAACTCAATACCTTGTTTGCAAATGGCCCTTCAATCAATTAATCAAATTCTTCTATTATCACATCATATCCCATCAAATTCACATCACATTTTATTTAGTTAATTAAGAGCAATTAATTAGCTAATCTTATTTTTAAAATGACGTTACATAAAATGGACATATTATAAATATAGAAAAATCAATATTCATATTTATCCTCATCATCTATGCAACTTACCAATTTAATAATCAAATCACATGGCAAGGCCTACCTCTTCTTACAAAGCCTATCCTCTTCTCACATGCCCCATATTCCTCATCATGAAGATGAAGGAGACATTTTGGACCCTTGATCCTCATCTCAAGATGGTTGGTTCACATCCATTTCAAAAGTAAATAAATTGGAGGCTCTTCCTCCAATTTAGACAAGTTTTTCTAGTGCAATATTATCATGCCAAAATACCTCTAAAAATCTTCTTTGTAGTGTTACCATGCCCACATACCAAGCCAAATCAAGTCAAACTAAGGTGAATGAAGAAGAGATTATGCAAGAGCACCATTGACGAAGACTTCATTGTCCACAAATCAAGCAAGCCAACTTCATCAAACAAGCAAATTTGTAACTACAAGGAAGGTAAAAAGAAGAGTTATTTTATTTTCTAGTTGTATTTTCATTGTATACTTATTATATATGCTCTCCCTTGTGTTTAGGATAGAGGTGTTAGTGTTTAGTATGCTTATTTAGATTTAATTTTTTTGACTAACACAAAACTAATCTCTCCTCTTGAATTCTTTGTTCACCTAATAGCATGCCTGATGGGATAACATTGTGCACCCCACATCTTCATCTTCTTCCCTCAATTCTTCTCTTCCCTTTTCTTTCATTAAAAAAGTTTTTTTTTTAAATGGTTTTTAAAATAATTATCACTTTTAAACCATTTACTATTTTTTTCTTATTTTTTGACAAATTTTTATTACTATTTTTAGTCTAATTCTCTCAAAATTTCATTAAAATCTGATTTGTAGTTTAGAAGTTATGACTATTTTAGTAACTATCTATTTTTTTTAATAAATGGTTGTTAAAACAATCATATTTTTTAATATAAAAACTATTTATTTTTTAATATTTTATAGGTGGTGTACATTTGTGTTATCTACAATCTATACAAATTTTATCAGAATCTAATTTATAGTTTTTTAGATATCAATATTTTACTCATTGTCTCTTTTATTTATTTATTTTTGTTTTAGTTGTTTTCTATTTTTTTTAAGTTTGCAAGTTATTTTTTATTATATATATTCTAAATTTTACGTATTTGATATTTGGGAGCTTCCTGATATTTTGATTTTGTGGGTTTTGATTTTTCAATATTGTCCAAAAATAAATTTTAAAAAAATCACTAACATCTTTTGCAGGACGCAAAGGCCATGGAGAGACATTTAGATCAAATCACATTTACTTTTAGTGCTTAAAAAATGTTTACTTGCTTTATTTCATTTTTCAAAGTTTACAAACAATGCCAAGGGGTTAAAATTCATATCATATTTCTCTTGGTTCTTTAAAAATGAACTCAAACTTGGATTAAATGCTCTTAAGACCTTGTTAATTTATCATTTTTACTTGTTTGTGTTGTTTTTTTGTAAAATTAACTTAGCATGTATGCTCTCCCCTAATCCCCTTTACGAAACTTGAGTTATCAAAAATGCTTTGTATTTTGTTTTTTGTCACTTAGTTTAATCATAGAAGGAATGTTACTAAGGCACTCTCCAAGATCCAAATGACTTGGGTGACCCCAAAATGACCCTAAAGTCCTTTTATCTTTACTTTCTTGCATATTGACTTGTGGGTGGAAGCTCGTTTCTCCATCATAAATTATCTAGGGGTGCATTGACCTGGGATTTTATCTCCAATCATCGTACCAACCAAACTCCATAGTAGGGTATATAAATCAAGGCATGGATACTACAATTGCCAAGAGGCTGAGCCACTAGCCTCTCTGATCATAATGAAAATTTGAGTCAGATCTAGCCAACTAGGGGATTAAACTAAGAAGTACATGGATGGAATAACTATGTAAAGGAATAGACCCTTGAATAGTAAATTAGTCGGTATGAAATCAATTGATTTGATTTCATCTCTAGTGTTAACCATATTTGAGACTATACAGATGCATGAAACTTATAGTTTTAGATAAACCCCACTTGCCATAGAAATATTATCAATGTTGGGCAAGTAGCTTGAAGTTCCATGTCATCATACAAACTCTTAAGAGAAGAGGGGGATTAAAAACCCTATTTTTTATTCACATTTAATTTATTGTATTAATAATTATTTCCTCTCAAGATCAAGTATATAGACATAATTTGATAATATGAAGCTACCTTGTCATTTTTTAGGATTTGGACATACACTTAAATGTTTTTGTCTTTCCTTTTTACTTGCATTATTTTGATTCTAAACTATTTGTTTGTTTAAACCACATCTAAAATAAGTCTTTTTTCATGTCACTCTTTTTTTAAAATAGGTGGTATGCTATATGTTTGATGCCACACTTTGTCTTAGTCATTTGTCAAAACTTTTATGTGTGTGTGTGTGTGTGTGTGTGTCACTTATTTGAAAGGGGAATCATTATGTTACCCATTTCATTCCAAGTCCTTACCTTAGAGTTTTTAAAACAAGCCATTTTCCATACCTATAAATCAAGATAGCATCATTACGCTACTCACATTATTTAAAAGACATTTTTTATTGTGTTGAATCACATTCAAAACCATGTGTGTCTTTTGGGTTTATGCCTAATATCATTATACCATCTATTTTGGTCTAGCTTGTTGTCCATTTGATAAACCAAGCCTTCCAAATTGAGTTCAAAATTGGTCTTGATAAGTTCATATTCAAATGTTGATTGGTTTATGTCTATGCCTCACTTAATTTTGGCTTAGACGTTTACCTTTCACTTTTGGATTGTGTAACTTGGATTAATTTCTTGCTTGATTTGAAAATATTTTGTACCTAGATTCTGGAAGTGATCTTTTTCATGTGTCTCGCCTCTCTTTTGTTTCATATGCCAAAGGTCCAATGTCTTATACCAATGATCAAGTATGTGTTTGAATCTGTATGCCTAATTTGAGTCAAAGTGTTTTAAATTTTTAGATTAATCATATTGATGTTATTACCTAACTTTAGTCTGATCCAAGTCTAGATTTTGTGTGGTGTTCCCAAAAGACCTAGAAATTACCTTTCATTCTTAGACCTAGTGTGTTTCAAGTCTAGGTTTTATGTCGTGTTTCCAAAAGACCTAGTATTTTATTTTTTGGTTTTCATACCTATTTGTTTTGACCCTAGCTTTGTACCTTATTCCAAAAGACCTAGCGACCTTTTCAATTTTTAATACCTAGATTAGAGTTGTTTGAAACACTTTTTACCAAGTTTGGCATTCAAATATATCCATTCACTTGACTATTTGTGTGAGACATTTGACATTAGATCTTGGAGACCTTTGACATTAGATCTTGAAGACATTTTAGACCAAGTTTATCACTGACTAAGTTTAGATAAATAAATGCATTCTTAGGCCACATTTCTATACCAAGTTTGCATTGAGAGCAAGAACCTAGACGTACCAAAGTTTGGGCCATTTTTCCTTTCAACCTCATTTTAAGAGTTTATATAAATCTATACCTTTCTATTCACAAAATGTTAGTTATCAATTCAGATATATCTCATTACACTTGTAATGGAGCCATGTGTAATCCAAGTTATGATAATGAGGTCATGAATGATAACTTTATTCAAGACCCATATGGTGATGATGTAATTTGTGAGACAGATCCCTATCTTCCTTACACTACTCAATCTACGGAGCAAAGCCAAGATTTTTTAGCACATTAATTGGTTAATACACATCTATATTCAAAATAAGACCAAGAGAAACAACTCAATATTTAGCTAGTGTGTCATTGGTTATGGAATAATTCCAAGTTTAATCGTATTACATTACTATGCCATCAACATATGACCCATACCTATCTGATCATCACTTGCTTAAAAATAAGGATGAGGTTTTAGTCAAAGCTATGGAGGTAGGGCCTAATTTTTAAGCAGACCTCCCCCATGATAACCTACCTAGACTAGTCAGAGTGCCTGTCAACATGCCTTATTCCCACAATATGAAATAGGCCTCTACTAGTTATCCTCATGTGTTCATGTTGGTTCTATACCAAGATAAAAATATGCTTGCAATAGGAAAGGTCCCCATGGATGACCAATTTACACAAATACAATAAGCATATCAAAATAATCTAAACCTAGTGCATAATTTTAATGACATGGCCATGTCGAATCCCCCATTCATAAAGCTAACTTCTTTCACAAGAGTGTTAATTGATTTGATAGGTCAAGCTAATCAGGGTGTAAACCCATTTGCTCAAATCACTTTAGTAGGTGACATGTATAATGTCCCATCCATTGAATGCATGACTACAACTTTTATGTAAAATAATGTGCCAAATATTGTGGATAACATGCAAGTATATTCCAATCTAGGCCAAAGTTATTTAAATGCACCAACAAATACTTCCCCACAACAAGGGCCTTTAGTTAATAATGAAAGTGGTTCACAATATTAGGGGGTAGGAGTTCTTACTTTCCAACCATAAAAGGTTACTTATAATCCTCAACTGGCTACTTCTTCAAGCATGCAACCTCATGGAGTAAGTAACCAAGCACTAGCTAATACTTTTACTCAATAACAATTGATGAATACTATCCCACCTCAATAGATGGTGACTAATATTACAAAAAATTAGGCACAATCCAATTTACCACTGCAATAGAGACAAAATATTATGCCACCTCAATAGGGGTAACAAATGTTCCACCTCAATGGGTAGTGACAAATGTACCTCAATAGTTGTATTCTAATATGCCTCTACAATCATAAATGTTGTCTAATAAACAATGTATTTATGTTGGTCAAAGATAAATGCCAAACATCCAATAAGCATCTAGTTCACAATAAGTGTTTGCACAAAAAAAAGGTACTACTATCCAATAAGTACCAATTAGGCAATAATTTCCTTTTACTCAACATGTGCCATAGATCCAAAATATGGCCTTGGTCTACAACAAGTTCCTTTTATTTAGCTAGGTTCAACTAGTCGGCAATAAGTCCCTACTAAATCTCATCAGGTATAGTATAGTTCAGAAAGCCATATCCTTCTATCTCAACCACAATTCTCTCAAACATAAGGCCATATACCAAACTCAAATCAAAATATCTATCAACAACATGCACAATTTTAACAATCACATCCAAATCTATGGATACATATTCCTAGTCAGTTCACCCATCAAACCAACATTTTGTAACAAACCATACCTCAATTATACATTGGTCAAGATAATCCACTTTTGATCTCCCAACCACCACTTCAGCCAAATGTACCATCCAATTTCTTGGCCCAAAAACTATAATAAATGAAGGATGCAATTATCACCATTCAAGTAGGAAAGCAGACTAAGAAATTCAAATTAGATGGCATGTGTTCATACCCATTCAATATGGAATATCTTCATATACCATTTCCTTTAGGGTATGAACCACTAAAATTTGATAAGTACAAGGGTAAAAGAGATCCTAAGGCCCATTTGACAGAGTTATTTATCACTTGCCAACTAGTGGCTTATAGTGACATTTATCTACTCCTTTTGTTTCCTCAAAGTCTAGCTAGACAAGCTCTGGAGTGGTTCTTCAAGTATCTAATTTTGATGACCTATTAGACAAATTTGTGAAACACTTCTCCTATAATCTTAAGCATGATATTTTATTAGTATATTTGACTCAATCCAAGTAGACATTTGGTGAGATATTTACTAACTACCTATAGAGATGGAGAGCACTTGCTAGCTGCTTTAGCCATAGCTTACCAGATAAATAATTGGCCATTGTGTGTACCAAAAATTTACCCAATGAGATATCCTATCATCTAGAGCTTCAATGTGTGCATATTTTCAAAGAGATTATTGAGAAAGTCTTACATATTTAAAGGGACCTTATTAATAAATGGATTATCAAGTTAACCTCATCAAATCAAAATTAGAACCAAAACCAAGGCATAGGCCCAAGTCAGACCCTAACCAAGTACAAGCACAAGCATAGACACCAGCTCAAAATAGCAATTATGAAAAATCCAAACCATAAAAATACAAAAAGAACATTGTTGGTAATGGAGTCATTGAGTCACGCCATGTCCAAATGGTGCAAACACTATCTACTCAACCTACATCATAAATGTAGCTTATTCCTCATAAATACCCTATCTAACAAGAATATCATGTGCAACAACCTAGACTAGCTCCTCAAACATAGCAACCACTATTTTTGCAAACCCCTCCTCCGAGAAGAAGACACACTCTTAGAGTCTTCAGTGATCTCGGTGAGCTATTGAAATAGTGTTTTGTAAGCTAGACATAGCCAACATGATTAGTTAGTTGATCCCAAATCACTATCCTGAGGGCATATGATATCCAAACTAGTACAAAGAGCATGAGTTTTGTCAATACCATTGGGTTCATGGACATTCCATAGACCATTGTATGTAGTTGAAGCACCTCATTGAAAATATGCTAGAAAATGGGGAGATTACATTGGATAATATAGCATTTACTTCCAATCAAAACTTAGGTATCTACTAGAACCCTTTTCCATAACATAATAATGTCAATCAACAACAAAAACAACAATATCAGAATAAGTCATAATAAAATCAATAACAATGTCAACCAAATGGGAAGAACTAATGCCAAAATGACCCCAACAACCCTTAGACTTACTACGTAGTTGCACATGACTAAATTATAGGTCATATTACGGGTGGGAATGTTTCTACTGTTACCATTAATCCTTGACCAAATTCCAATAGACCAAGACCTTTTCCTAACACTTCTAATAAACTAACCTATGTTATTAATCCCTCCTTGACCTAAGACCATAGCCTAGCACAACAACAACTAGGGTTTACTATTTTAGAACCTTATATTGATAACTCATCATTTCCCTATGACCACAACTAAGTGCACCAAAAATCAAGATTTATCCTATCTAGCCCATATCCATTATCTTCAAGTTATAACAGTTCTATATCTAATCCCGATTTTGAAATCACAACTTGGTGATCTAATATTACCATTCTAGGCCCATGAACTCCTTCCAATGACCTTATCCAACCTATTGTGCTGGCTAAGAGCAAGCCAAATACCACTATTAAATAAAATCCATATGACATTATGGAACAACTTCAGAAGACACCCACATAAATATCCATTTTAGATTTATTTTGTACATCTACTATTCACAAGAATATCCTAATAAAATTCCTAGGCCAATCTCAAGTTCCAAACGACATAACCCCAGATAAATTATAACCTTTGGTCAGATACCTAGCTCTAGGCCAACAATTAACCTTTGACCAAAGTAATATGTCATCCTTTGGTCCTCTCCATAACAACCCATTATACATTGAAGTTTTCTTAACATGACACAAAGTCAAATGTATCCTCATGGATAATGGATTAGGCCTAAATATCATGTATTTGAAGCTCATCAAGCATTTGAGATATACAAAATCCGATTGACAACTAGAAACAATTACTATCAAAGCCTATAATATTAAGCAAAAATCATAAGGTATCATAAGCTTGCTAGTGATTGTTAGGCCCTTGACCCATGATACACTTTTCCATGTGCTAGACCTAGACCTATAATATAATTTTCTTTTGGGTAGATCATGGATACATGAAATCCATGTAATCCCTTCAACATTGCACTAGTGTCTTAAATTTTATCACTCGGGGATGAAGGTCATTATCCATAGCGATCCAAAGCTATATGAACACTACAAACATTTAGAGGCTCAGTATGAAAGTTAAAACTACCACTTTGTCCTAGACCTAATATAAAATAAGGACAAAGACAAGGAGATACTTATCAAATTACTAGAGGCCAATTGCATAGACCTAGATAGCCTTGCCTCATCTTCACATACTCCTCTTCTTAAAATGTCCAATCATTTTACCATCTCAAATAATGGTTCAGGAGACTACATGACACATTTCATATTTCCAAGCTTCCACAAAACCCCAAGTCCTATGGAAGACCTAAAGCTCAACCATATTACATGGAATGGTGAGGAAAAGGAAAAGGCAAGCTTCATATTCCATCACCTATTACTTTCACATTGGCCACTAGTCAAGAAGATGACCCACTTGTCAATGATGAATCCTAGTTATACAATGAAAAATTGGATAATTATTACAAAAATTACAAATATCCCATCCCTAAAAAGATCATGGACAACAAAGCCTATCAAGGAGGAGGCCTCAGGCCAAATCAGCAAGGAACTCTTGAGCTAATTTCTATGACTAAGTATAAAGGAACTTATGGTCTTAGATTTAAACTACCTGAGGGTGACCCCACATCTTATTCATGTTCCAATACCAATGACTAGTGATAATGATGTCGATAGTGAAATATACTCCAATCATAGAATTTATGAAGACCTTGCCTATACCAACTTATTTGACCCACATATCATTTGTACCATTACCCCAGTAATTTGATATTCAACACTTCCTCTTTATCATCCTCAACTTATAAACTGGTACCAACAAGAATCTATAGTGCCTATAGATGAGTTTGAGAATGATGAGGCATTTTAAGATTTTATAGGCCTAAGAGACAATGTTCCATTAGGAGACCATAAAATAGGGTCCTCTATCAAACTAGATATTACATAATATTATGGAGAATGGGTGAACACCCTTAGTTAAAAATAAAAGAATAAAACATTGAGGTTCCAAAGTGAAAACCTATTTGAGGCACTTTTGGACTAGGGTAAAAGTAAATAGAAAGGATAATATTTTGGTGAAAACCTATTTCGTGCACCATTAGATCGGGGTGTTCACCTTTCCTTAAATAAAGCTCAGGAGATGACCAATGATGAACTTGTTTTTGGGTTCGAGTTTAGTTTAATAGAACAACATGCCTTTGATCGAATTGCCCAGGAATTTCCTATAATATTTATGGCATAGACATCATTACCATTGGGAGACTTGAATTCATCTTATTTAGGAGATCTTGAAAAACTAATCCAACCATAGGAATTTACCATTGTAGGCCAATTTGCATCCTTACCATCTATTTTTTAGGATGGCTCGACTATCCTAGTAGAAGATACTATGAAAATCAAAATTAGGACTCTAGATGACCAAAAGTGGATCAAATTAGGTGCATCCCTCACTAAGGAGGAATGTGAATCTTTTATAGTGCTTTAAAAGGAGTTTTTTTACATCTTTTCCTGGTCTTATTTAGACATGCCAGGTTTGGACCCTACCTTGGTTGTACACCACCTTATTGTGCATCCTTATGCCAAACCTATGAAACAAAAATTGTAAAGAGTTGTAAAAGCTCTTGAAATCAAGATGCATTTGACGTATCGACTATTTAGAGTGGATCTCAAATGTTATGCATGTAATTAAGAAGCCATAAAGAATCAAAATCTGCACTGATTTTAGAAACATCAAGAAAGCTTATCTTAAGGATGACTTACCTCTACCAAATATTGACATGATCATTAACTCCATAGTTGGCTATGAAATGTTTTCCCTCATAGATGGATTTTTACGACACAATCAAATTAGGATTTCACTAGAAGATCAACATAAGATAATGTTCATTACTTCTTGGGGAATGTTTTTCTATCAAGTTATGCCATTCTACCTTAAGAATGTTGGGGCCACATACTAGAGAGCCATGACTATCATATTTCATGATATGATGCATGACATTGTTGAATATTATGTCAACAATGTATTAAGTAAATTAAAGACCAATGAAGATCATCCAATAGTACTACAAAGGATATTTAAAAAGCTTCGTGAGTACAAGGTCTTACTAAATCCCAAGAAGTGCATCTTCGGTGTCACTTCAATAAAATTGTTAGGATTCATTATCTCTTTCCATGGAATTAAATTTGATCCTACTAAGGTATAATCCATTGCCAAAATGCCACCACCTTCTAATTTGAACTCCACATTTTATAGGGAAAAATCCAATCTATCAGATGCTTTATTTCATAGTTGGTCGTTAAATGCCATCCTTTCACTCACTTATTGAATAAAGGTGTTATATTTATTTGGGATAAAGAATGATAGAAGGCCTTTCAATTCCTTAATTAATATCTTACCAATCCACCCATTATATTATCACCAAAGCCAAAGACACCATATTTTTATACCTATCTTCCACTAACAATGCCCTAGGGGCACTTTTGACTCAACATGGTGACAATGGAAAAAAAACATGCCATGTACTATCTAAGACGTGCATTGGTCATGTATGAGAAAAACTATATGCCAATAGGAAAATCTTGTTTAGATATGGTCTTTTTAGCCTAGAATTTGTGTCATTACATGCTTAAAATTAAGACCATAGTCATTGCAAAAGTAGATACACTCAAGTATCTACTATCCAAAAAATCTTTACAAGGCCACATGGCTAAGTGGATCATTCTACTGAGTGAGTTCAAGATTGAGTATGTTAACCAAAAATCCATCAAGGGACAAGTACTTCCATACTAGATTGCTAAAGTACCCATTACAGATATCAAACCACTCACTTTTGCATTCCTGGACTAATCCATCATGACCATCATAAAAAACCTCTTGAGGGCAACACTAAAATCTATATTTTGATGAATCATTCAAATCACATGGATAAGGGGCATGCCTATTTTTTATTCCACCACAGGGGATCTAATTCCCAAATCATTTCGTATCATATTTCCTTATACTAATAATATGTTTGAATATGAAGCACTCATCGTAAGACTTTGTCAGGTAGTATAATGAAACATTCAACATCTCATGGTTATGGTGATTTTTAGTTAATCATTAATCAAGTTACAGACCACTTTCAGACCAAACATGACAAGTTGGTTCCATATAAGGCCATGGTGGACACTCTCAAATAGTAGATTACCAACATAGAATTTGAACACATACCTAGATCCAATAACAAGACATCGGATGCCATGGCTACCATTGGTTCTTTGATCCACAATATAGACAAGACAAAAGATTATCAATTCCTCATTAAACATCTTCCATCACTTGCTAATAAACCTTTAACTGTCACAATAATATGTGATATTATTCATCCCATATCTATTTGGTAGTTAGACCTATATAACTACCTTCATGGTCACATTCTTTTACCAAACCTATATAACTACCTTCATGTGGCTTTGGTATTTTGTTGTTTAAATTTGACAAAAGCCACATTAACATTGAGGGAAGTCCATGAAGGAGTATGTAGAGCCCACACTAACATGGCCATCCTTGCTAAAAATATCCTACACATTAGTTATTGTTGGTCAACTATGGAAGCAGATGCAACTGCTTATGTCAAAAGGTGTGACAAATATTAAATGCATGCTAATTTGATTCATGTAGCAAATAGGACACTAAAACCAATGCTTACACTATGCCATATTTAATGTGAGGACTCAATCTCATTGATAATATTAACCCAACCTTATCTAATGAGCTTAAACACATCCTTACCACTCTTGAGTATTTCACTAAGTGGGTTGAAGCTATACCCCTCACTTACTAGAAAATAGATTTCTAAATTCATCCTCAACCATCTCATCTACTACTATGGTATCCCATCTAACATTATATCTGATAATGGTGGATTATTTAAGAAAAAAATGTCACAACACTTTGTGTTAAGTAAAACATCACCCAATAATTTTCCACCACATATTACCCCTAATGTAATGGCCAAACATAGGAATCTAATAAAACCATTTTCAATATCACTAAAAAAATTGTCAATGATGTTGGCCATGATTGGTACTGACAAATCTTGCGTGTTGTCTGGGCATACTAAACTAATTACCATACTCTAACATGAACCACATCATATTCCCTAGTCTATGACACTAATGTCATTCTTCCCACAAGGTCAAGTTATCTTTTTGTGTATCTTTTTTATACATATACTTGATGATGAAGATTACATATGTGCTCACCTATAAGAGTTAGAGTTACTAAATAGAAAGTTCATGGTCATTGTAAATATCCTTAAACCATATTAAAATATGTTATGTGGTTAATAGAACTAGTGGGTCAAACATAAAGAGTTCAAGCTTGGTGATCTTGTCCTCAAAGAAAACTAGAAGAACACCATGACTAAGAAAAATAAGAAGGGCAAGTTCAAACCCAATTGGATAGGCCCCTATGTCATTATTGCTAAACATGGATATGGATCATATAGGCTCACTATACTAGACAGAGATGAACTTGAGGATCCCATGAACATCATACATCTCAAGCATTATTTCATTTGAGAGACTTGAAGTATTTTTTATGAGCCTTATTTACATTGTATCGTAATATCATCTTTTTGTACCATACCATATACCGTTCTATCCATACCTTCCCTATCAATTAAAGTTGTTTTGCCCTCACTTCCTCACTTTTTTGACCTTGGTTTTGATCTATTGGTTATTTGGGCACCTTTTGCAAGGAGATTCAGATAAGGTTATAATATTTGATTCAGTATTATAAAAAGAGACAATATATTGGACAAGTATGATAGTGTTTTGGTAATTTTATTCTTCATTATTATCATGTTCTACCTTATTTTTTGTTCTACTAATTATAACTACCTTTGGGTAAATTAGTGTCATTGACCTATGCCATTGTTTCTTAATTATAACCACATATGGTCAAATTAGGAGAAATGCCTTTACCATGCATTGATACATCATCTTTCCACTCTTGTTTTATGATGTGTTTTTTGCCTAATTCATGAACTTATTTCTACCTAGTCAAATTTCTCTGCTATAAGGCAGAGCTATAGGGATTTGAGGTATTATAATGGGATTATGTAGGAAACACTCAATTCACATTGAGGTTAGCTTAATCACCCTTCACCTCAATCTCACTATTTTGTGATCCATTTAATTTTGAATACTCTCATTGTTTTGCGAGTTGGACCATTTTATATCTCATAATTCATGATTTAGTTGAGATGCCTAGAAAATTCCAAAAACATTTGTAATAGTTCAAAAACACCTAAACATTTGTAAATGATCTAGAAAATCCTAAAAATAAAAAATCATGAAAATTGGCTTAGAATCTCCATGTGAGATATAAATTCATTAAAATTTTATCAAATTGGTCATTTTATCTCTTCAATTTATTTCTAGACCACCTTGGTCTTCTTCCTTCTATTTATGGGAGAACTACCTTGGCTTGAAGTCCACATGGACAATGTAGGAAACACTTGGATACATGAGGTATCTCGAATTAGCTCAGACACACCTTCCTTTCTTTTTCAACCACTTATTCCTTAAGGACCCTAGGACCCCTAACTATTTCATGAACAACCACTTTTCATTTAGTTTCCCCATCCTTCTTGGCCTTAAGCCATATGCTCTCACCATTTTGTGAGTTAATATAGTGAGCATTATGTATTATACTTTGATACATTAATGACCACCCAACTTCATCTAATGTTCTCACCATTTTATGAGCTCATTCTTATTCTATACCTTAGATGTAGTGTCCACTATGAATTACACATTCAGTTCATTAGTGAACACTCATATTTTATCTTTCAATATGGTTTACACCTAACCCACACTCTCATAACTTCACAATTTTCTTGTTCTTGAAGATTTCATTATTGTGAGCTTCCCCCTCTTTACTCTTGCACACTTAACATTTTTCGAGACCATTTTCATTTTTATCTACAAGTCAATCATGTTTGATTATCATCCATTTTATTTTATCCCATGTCCTAGGAGAACTATATTTAGCCTAAATTTTATGTTAGATCTTGTGTCTATGGAACTATTGCATTTAGAGTCAGTTTGGCTACCCCTTGCTTTTATTCTATTCCCCCCATTTTGTTCATTTATTTCATTGCCTCTTATCACCTAAGGGCATTTTTATCATCTCTTTTGTATCATTGTTTCCCCATAGCCTATGGGCAACCTTGTGCCAATTATTTTTTTCTTGTTATACTTATGTCATTTTTGTCTAACTTAGGGGTCACCCTATTACCTAGAGTAATACCTCTCTTACACATGCACTAATATTTTTTTTTAATTTAGAATAACGTTGTAGTTAACCATTGTTTTTGTATTATTGTTTGTTTCACTTCATTTGTTTAGATTGGGTTATTTATTGTATTGGATTGTTTCATTATTTTTTATTATTTTGTTCACTTTGATTGTTTATGTGTTTTGTTTATTTTTATTGATATTTTTTTGTCTTTGTTTATTTTTATCTCTTTATTTGTTTTCTTGTTATTTACTTCTCGATTGATGTAAGATTATTACAATTTTTTAATACTTACATCTTGATTATCCATATTGTATACTTCGGTTGTAAATTTTTGTATCTAGTCTTACACTTCATTTATTTGTTATATTTACACTTGGGATTTAATTATCTATATCTTATTCCTAGGTCATTTTTATTTACATTTAAATTATTTTTTCCATTGTTAGGGTATATATTTCCATTTTAGTTATTTATAACTATCATGCACAATACCACAAGCTAAATCAAAATCATTCTCACAAAATTTATGCTAACAATGTGATGGAAACATCTCTCTGATATATCAAAACTAGCCAAATACCCAAACACATGCTTGAATCCATGCATAAAAAATAAGAGTAGATATGATTTTTTGTGTTTATATAGACATGAATCTATGATTAAATATAGATATAAGTAGATTATAACCAACAAAACACCTCATAACCATGACATAAATAATGACTGAATAAAGCATACAAAGAGGGGTACACACCAAACACATGGTAATACAATTACACACATATCTCCTAAGGTGCATAGAAAAATTTTTACTACTTAAACATTGTTTCTTTATTTGGTTATTATCTCAAAATTATATTGATTATTTGGTGTCTTCAAATTCAAATCAAGCCATCCTTTTTTTTTTATTACTTACTAAACTAGAAGCAGCAACATTCCTCTTCAGACATGTTTGGCTTACATGGCTAGTTTCCCTATAGTTTTTGCACAATACTATAGGCTAAGCTAATTGCTCCATATTCCTCCCTATGTCAATAGATATCAATGGGCATATTTCACTCCCATCTTCCACATACATCAACCCAAGAAAAACCTCAAACTACACTCTTAGTATTACACCATGCTCAATCGACATAGCCATTATATCCATCTACTCATTCTATTGATATTATGTGAGAATGTGTATCATTGCCTCATCATGCATCCCAATGCATAGTGGGGAAGCTTTCCATGATAAATTGATAGTTTCTCATTTTCTTCTAGCCTTGGGTTATGCTCCCTTTCTTTGCATCTTGCATGATGAAACTCATACCTCCTTCTTTATGACTGAGGTTGAGGCTCAGGTTGAGGCTATGATCAAATCTCCATTGGTTATTATTGCCATAGTAGTTATTATAAAAGATCCATCACTTTGTGAAACATAGAATTTATACGTTCACCTTATATATAATTTTAAGCCATAGTGATTGTCAATCATCCCCACTTGAGTTCTCATTGTTTCCATTATGTGCCATTATCACCCTTCACACTTTCCTACTCTATCACAACCCTATAAAACTAATTATGTTCATGTTACAAGTTTGTTCTCAGGTTGATAGATTATATATCCTACATTACCATTGTTACTCGATGACATGTTATCCACTTCACCGACTGAATGGGTCCCATGATGTCATCAATTATAAAAAATAGTTACTCCACTTAGAACGGTTACATCCACTCACCCTTTGGTGTTGACATGTAACCCTCAATCAAATGGTCATACTGATAAAGTAATTATGTGTGGTTGCAATCCTATTTATTTACTTTACTATTGTTGGCACATCATGGATGTCCATGTCATATGATCCATATAAGATGTTTTATTTTGTTTTTGTATCTTGAGATCCTCATGGGGTTGGTGGTTTTTTGAATATCTATTAACTCTACCCAACTTTTTTTGACTGTATACACAATATCCTGGGTCATAGAGATTCATGTTGGCAAGGCCCCACTTAGTAAAACCCATAGATCACTAGTATCAAAGTACTAAGATAGAAGATATATACATAGCATTCTTTTTTCAAGACTGGATTTACAACTCTTGAATTAGGCATAATCCATCCCCTATTGCTCACCACATTGATGATTTTTTACCAAACGGTATCTATGAAACCTTAAAAAATAATATTTATAGGTTTCCACTTAGATACAACCCATAAAACTCAACTCATAGTGATGATGACCTTTTTCCAAAACTGCTCTGAAGATCCTGATAGATGCCCATCTTATAAAACTTAGATCATAGCTATAGCTATTACTATTTTCACTTAATCCCTCACATAATTTAGGAATTCCTAGCCTTCTTATGAAGTAACCCTTCCATTGGATGAGCTCTATAAAAGGCAATCTATGGTTGTTTACCATTGTTTTAGGCTCGTATTTATCCTACCTTATCCATTAGTAGCCTCTAATCCTAGTGAATGTGGGATTATTGTGTTGACTTATTATTATTTACCAATATTTTCAATCCATGTTCTTGACATTTTGTGATTAATCTAAGCCCATGCTCTTGCCATTTTTTTAGGGATGTATTTTAAATCTCTAATGATTTAATATACCCCAAAAATTACAAAAACATTCAAAAAATTTCAAAATCCTAAAAAAATAGAAAATTTGGCTTACAATCTCCCAGAGAGATATAAAGTCACAAAATTTTAAAAACATTGGCCCTTTCTTGAACCTAGTCACCAATCCTCAATCCACCCTACTAGGGAAAACCCATTATTGGTTCTAATCCATTCCATAGCCATTGGGGGTGTGACCTTCCCTTTGCATATATCCTTGCTTAGGGGCACCATCTAATTCACACTTTTTAGGCCAAGTTCATAGTTTTTGCCCTATTGGGGTAACACCAAAGTGTGAAGCTTATACAGATATATCTTATCCCTTCATGTTATTCCCTTGAAAATATCCTTGTTTATCATTTTGTTAAGCCTTCACACATAGATATTAACTTGGTTAATGGCAGGATGCTTTCAATTACTTTTACTTTCAAACTTTTTGTGTGTGTGTTTGCTTAATTGTTTGTTTATTTGTTTGGTTTCATTATTTCACCTTGAATAATTTTTTATGTGTTGAATGGGTGATTAATTTTGAATTATTATTGATTGTATCCATATTAATCATCAATATTATCATCATGGTTTTTATCAATGGTGTATTGTTTTCAATTATTTATTGGATCGAGAGTTAGTCCTTATGAAAATTATGGCGTAGTCACCATGGTGTATGCCATCACATGCTACAATAAAAATTAGGTTAGGGGATTTTACAAACAATGGTGCCACATAAACTTCTCCTTGTTCACTTTGGAAAATCCTCTCACCCTCTTTGATCAAATCAACCCATTGACCATCATTCACATTGATCAATTCTTATTCTCTTATTCTATTCTTCATTCCATTTTATCCCACTTTTGGGTGAACTACATTGGTTTGAGGTCTATTTAGGCTATGTAAGTAGTGCTTATATACATGATGTAGCTTAGGTCAGCTTGACCACCATTATTCTTCCAATCATCTCTTTCATCACTTTGCACATCTTCATGTGCCTAGTTGTTTATGGATTCTTTAGTCATTAGACCATCACATCTACATTTATTCCCACTCATCTTTAATCTATATAACATGTTAGATCCTTGAATTATGCTTGCCAATATTCCCTAATATGGAACAACTAGTTTATCATGTTCAAATCTTCCCTACTAGGGCAAAATCATTATTTAATCTAAGTCATCAAAATGATTATAATTGCCTTTGAGAAAATCATTATTTTGACCCACCTACCCTACTAGGGTATGTGCCTATGCCACTGATTATAACTACCTTTGGTAAAATTGGTGTGTTAACCTCTATTACTAGTTATAATCACCTTTTGTAAAATCAATACATGCAAGCATTATCTCAATTGGATTAATCTCACCCATGGGTTAATTTATTTCTTCTTCTTGATTCTTTTCGAGGGACTATCCATCAATCATATGCATCAACCACTCCCTCGAGGGGGCACCATCATAGGCTTCCCAAACTTTTTTTGGAACATCATTCTTCAATCATTATCTTTTTAACGGCTCTTTTTATTATTTAAAAATATGTTATTTTTCCTATGTCTTCCAATGCCTTCTCAAATAAGGGCAAAATATAGACACTCCTTTTTGGACACTTCAGTGTTTAAATGGACATCAAAATGATTTCTTACAATCAAATGCAAATTTATCTAGAAATTATTAAATCAACACAATTCCCTAGAATTTTGATGTATGCATTTTTTGACACATTAGTACATGCCTAATTGAGGTAATGCATTGCATCAGATCATTCAATTTGCTATAAAGTACTAGAACTCAGTACCTTGTTTGCAAATGACCCTTCAATTAATTAAATAAATTCTTCTATTATCACATCCTATCTCATCAAATTCACATCACATTATATTTAGTTAATTGAGATTAATTAAATAGTTAATCTTCTTCTTAAAAATAGGTTACATGGAATGCACATACTATAAATGTAGAAAAATAAATGTTTCTATTTATCCTCATCATCCAAGCAACTTGCCAATTTAATATTCAAATCATATGGCAAGGCCTACCTCTTCTTATAAAGATTACACCTTACAAAGCTTACACCTTATTGCAAAGCATATCCTCTTCTCACATGCCGCATGTTCCTCATCAAGAAGATGAAGGAGACATTTTGAGCCCTTGATCCTCATTTCAAGATGGATGGTTCACATCCATTTCAAAAGTCTATAAATTAGAGGTTCTTCCTCTAGTTTAGAAAAGTTTTTCTAGTGCAATATTATCATGCCAAAACACCTCCAAAAAGCTTCATTGTAGTGTTACCATGCCCACATACCAAGCCAAATAAATCCAAGCCAAGGTGAATGAATGGGAGATGATGCAAGAGCGCCATTGATGAAGACTCCATTGTCCATAAATCGAGCAAGCCAACATCATAAAACAAGCAAATTTTTAGTTACAAGGAAGGTAAAAATAAGATTTATTTTATTTTCTAGTTGTATTTTCATTGTATGGTTGTTATATATGATCTCACTAGTATCTAGGCTAGAAGTGTTAGTGTTTAGTGTGTTTAATTGTATTTAATTTTATTAACTAATACAATACTAATCTACCCTCTTGGATTCCTTGTTCACAATAGTTAGATTAATACTATTTATTATCAATCAATTAAAAAAATTAAGATAATAGAATGATTATTCAATATGATATATGAAAAATATAAAATAGCTAAAAATATAAAATAACCATAAAAAAAATTGAATTGTTAATTTTACTAGAACATTATAATAAATATAAGATTGTCAAAAGATTGGTATATTAATTTTTTTTAAATAATTATGTTGATAGAATGTAATAGTGTGAGATGTTTGTATATCAAAAATAGTGTGAGATGTTTAAAAGAAAAAATCAATGTCTACTTAATTTGTCATATTGTTTTCCCTTTGTTTGGAGTGATAATTGAAACTATTATTTTACATCAAATAGGTGAAGAAAATGTTTTTTTAGCTTAGTGCCAAGGATTAAGGGGTATCTATTCCACTAAATTTATTTAAAGACATGCTTCACATTTTTGTGGATTTCATTGGATTTATGTCTTGGTAGATGGTTAGTTAACACCTTTTACAATATCATCTTCATGATTTGGATAAAAAATCTTGACATACAATAAAATTTAAAGAATTTTTTTTTCAAAAATTAATATAAATATGTAACTAAAATTTAAAAATAATAAAATCAATAATCAATATATTATATGACAAATCTAAAATATATTAATCTCTCTTTACATTTATATTAAAATATTTATACCAATTTATATTATATAAATTATGTTTATTAAAAATTTAAATTTACAATTACAATTATTTGAGTCATCAATGTGCCAGAAAAAATTTCAAATTTTGGATTTATAAGCGCTAATGCATTTTAAATTTCAAAGGAGGTAAGGTTCTTATGAAAACCTAAAAACTATCTTAACCTTTAAAATGATGAGTGCTAAATTGGTTATAAGATTTTTTTAAAACTCAAAAACTATCTTAATCTTTAAAATGGTGTGTTAGATTGATTATGTATATATTATTTTAAAAGTAAGGAAATATAAATAGAAAAAAAATCAACTATATATAGTTGTGATGTGGTAATATCAAATATTTTAAAAGTTTAAATTTTTAAATTGAAATGAGTGGACACTAATGTTTATAAATATAATTTTTTTTAAAAAAATTAAATACATAACCTTTATTAACTATATATGATTTAATGGTATTTTAACCAAAAAAATTTAAGTTAATTTTAATTTAAATATATAAAAATTAATATAAATATTTTATCTAAATTTTAAGATTAAAAGAAAAAGTGAATTTATTTATTATATTACAATCTACCATTTCTAAATATTATTATAAAATATTTTTTGAAATAATTAATGATTTTTTTTAATTATATATTATTTAAAATTTAAATTTATTTAAAAATATATAATAAAAAATATAATAATTTAATCTATTTCTCTTTAATTACTTCTCTTTAAAGTTAAAGTGAAATTATTATTGTTTAATATATATTCGTTATAATTCAATTAATAAGTTTTTATAATATTTAAAGTAAAATGAGGCCTTTTATATACATGTTCGAGAACATTATAATTTAGAATTATATATTAAGTTCTATATAATTTTAAAAATAAATAAATTAAAATATTCTAAATTATTTAGAGAGATGTTTGATTTTAATTGAAAATTTTAAGAAAAAATAAATTATTAAATGGGACCTGTAATAAATTTGATTAAATAGATAAATATCCTTTTAATTTTTAAACTAATACCAAAACTTTAATTTATTAGGGTGGTTCTTAACATATAAAAAAGAATTGAAATTTGAGTTGAATAGATAGCAATTTATTATTGTATAAAATTGAAAATAAAATATGGTTTGTTAGTAACAAAAGTGCCCAACCTGTCATTACATCTTTTCTACCAATACCTTATTTTAAGGTACACTAACTCAATCCTCCCTACTAAGCCTCTTAGCGTGTCAACGAGATCATAGATCCATGTTTCACAAGTTACTCAGCTTCACATGAGTTCCTCTTCTACTAGAAGATCCTCTACAAGTGGCATCTCTAGGTGGTTGCGCAACCCACTTCATATTAGTGATGACTCTCCCAAAGAAGATAATGTAGCTAAATGCTACTCCATCTCACTTAGGGATTTTTTATTACTAAACCTACAAACTCTTTTATGTAACAATTTTGCAATTCTTGAGGATATTGAAGATGATCAAGGGGAACTCCATATGGATGATATTCCCAAATGAATGTCTTATCTTAGAATGTTCAAGGTCTTATAGAGTCCTATCATAAATTATCTATATGAATTGATTTTCAACAATTGGAAGCTTTAAAAAAAATAATCTATAACAAGTTTAGATTTTAGAGTTTATCATACAAACTTATCTAAAATGTATTTTATCAAATGCTATTATGTTTTCCACTTTGCATGAAGATAGTTATAGTAACACCGATATTTTGGTTTCCCCAAAAATTTCTCCTTAATTTTTGCCATAGGGGGTGATCTATCACACCAATTTATTTGGCTTATCCTTAATATTAATGGGTATGCATTAGGGGTTCTTAATATTTATGTCCCCAATGATGGTCATCATAAATTGACTTTATGGAGATATTTGGTTAACAACCTACCCCTCACCTCATAGCTTCTTTGAGGATATTTTAATATGGAGGAGAGTCTTGAGGACAAGGTTAGTTCCCTATTGATGTGATGGTGTGTGGGAGAATGTGAGGCATGGTTTTTATTTTAAAAATTTAAGGGGTCTAATGGACCCTCACCTCTAGCAGTGCTCATTACTCTCACTACTTAGTTTAAGTGGTTGACCTACAATTCTAGTGACAATAGTATCCTTAATAAGTTAGATTTTTATATGCATTAAGAGAAAATTATTGTCTATTTTTCTCTTATTAATCGATAACCTGACATTGTACACTTTAAATATGTTCTTTCATACAACAATCTCATCACTTGAAGAGTGGAGTGGAGTAACAACCACTTCAAAATGCCACATAATAAATTCTTTCTACACACCTCCCCCATCTACCCAGATAACAACATTTGTCTCATTTTTTCATGTGTGGAATATTGCACCATGACAACCTTATGACACTAGCCACTAGATAGATTGGTGGAATGAGGTCATCCTTTGCACCACCACCTTTCTTTGTCATTATGGTATATATATTGCATGTGATTGGAAATATTCTGATGGGGACATGCTCAAATAATATTAGAGAATATCTTATCTCCTTGAGCATAATCCACTTGAATTACAAATGCAATCCCATACCACCTCTCTTAAACACCAAATTAAAGTCACAGATTGTCATGCAGCTAGAGGGGTGAAAATTTAGGTTCACCTCCATTGGATCAAAATTAGAGATAAGTATTCCAAATAATTATTCAAATCTCTCAGATCTAAATAAGCTCAAGATTAGATCAAGGCCATCAAGTCAGCTTAACTAAGGCTCACTATTATCCCTAACATCTCCACTACTTTTTTGGACCACTATATATTAGTGTTCCCAGCCTAGGAGTAAATAGTTCAATGAGCTCAAGCTTTACAATAATGTCTAGATGTGTTTCCTTTAAATATTAGTTTAGTTGATAAAAATTTATATGATGCACATGTGTTTGTTAATGATCTCTCTCATGTCTTTCATTCTATCAGTAATGAAAAAGCTATGGACACTAATTTTAAAAATCTACCTAGGAGTTTGTTGAGGCCAATTCTCTCCATGTCTACAAAGAAGCTCTAAATAAAAAATCTATGGGTTCCCTTATTAATAAATAAAATATAAAATTTATCCCCAAAACTGGTGATCCAAATCTTATCAATAGTTGGAGCCCCATCATCATGATCAAAGTGTCTTATAATATCTTGTTTAAACCTATTTCTAACAACCTCTGACTTATATTACCTACAATTATCAAACCTAAGCAAAAGGACTTTATAAAAAATAAGTATAACCTAGATAACCTTATTGTTGTGTGGGATGGTATGGAATGGGTGAGAGCCTCTCTCCAAATAACCATATTTATAAAATTATATTTTGAGAAAGCTTCTAACAGGATTATGTGTCATTTTATTCTTTCCATGATTTAATATCTTGGCTTTGGAAATTTATTTATTTCATCTATCTAAACCACCTTTTTGAACACCTCAGCCTACCTCCCTATCAATGGCCTCAAGTCTAATAATTTTGTCCTCTTTTTCTCTATATGATAAGATTTTTGTCTTACACCAACCTTATATCTTTTATCTTTTGAAGATCTTGGATATAATTAAACACATAAAGTTGAGTGGGGTCTTGTCAAGGGAAATGCACTCCTAATAGATCCTTTAAACTCATAAATGGTCTCAAGTTTAACAAGTTTGGCCTCTTTCACTCCATACAACAAGGATGTCCTCTTTCACCAACCTTATATGTTTTTTTATGTTGAATCTCTTGAATATATTTTGGTTGATAAAGGTGAGTGGGTCTCACCAGGGGAAATGTTCTTCTTGATATATCCTCTCAAATCATAAATGGCCATTTTTATAATAACACTTTCCTTGCACTAGAAGAGAAAGAAAAATCCTTTAAGAAGGATATGCATTTCCTATAAATTATTTTCAAAACTTTTGGCTCAACTTATAGTGGAATAAAACACTATGATTTAGAAAAAGTATGACACCCATGTCAGATTTCTTACACCTATAAAAATGGAAATGGATTCATAGAGTGTAATTTTTCAATTTTTTGTGCATTCCCTTTGTCTTTGATAGTTTCCCTATGGAGTTGTGGAAATATGTCATAAACAAAGTGGATAAAAAGGTGGAGTATTGGGTCACCAACGGCCTCTCTTTATTAGGTAAATTCTAAGTGTGTATTAATATTTTGAATTCTACTCATGTCTACAATTCCTCATTTTGGATCCCATATAAAGCCTCCTATGACAAAAAGGCTAAGATCCTCGTAGATTTTATCTAGTTGAATTCCAAACAAACTTGAGGGTTACACAAAGTTTCTTGGAATTCGTATTGTCTTCCTCATGATAAAAGAGGTATGGGGATCATTAATATTTACATTAAGATCATTACACTATGTGTTAAATAGGTTGTTAGAGTTGTTGAAGTAATGAATCTTGTAAAATTCTCCTACATCACTATATCTCTTATGGATTTCCCTATGATAAGTCTAGTTGAAAAAACCACTTCGTATATTTTCAAAATTAAAGGCTCATTTGTGGCTAAAAGTATTTGGAAAGATTATGAAGTAATGAAGCCTCATTTTAAATGGATTACCAATTGATTTCATATTTTTTTTAATTTCAAAGCCCATAATCTCTTATTGTCTCCTATCATGACCAATACTAGCCTCATTCTTGTTGAATTGCCTAGTATGAAAGCTTTGAGGCTTTTTAAAATAAGAATTCAAACAATTAAGTATTTGGTTTCATTTCATGATTGGAATCCGTTGCCCTTGCTAAAACAAAAATTAAATTTAAACAACTCTGACTTGCCAATTATTCTTCACATTTAGGAGTTAATGCTAGACATTATGCTCCACAAATTGGGTTTACAACCTCCACATTCTTAGATAAAATATTAGAGGTGACACTTTGATATTTATTTCAATAACTATTCTTAAGGCCTACTTTATCAAGTTAGGATCCCCTTCTCTTGGGTTCTTGTTAAGCTCAATAGGCACTAAAATCTTAATTCCTCGCCCAAGACATGACTTTTCCATCTAAACCGAATTTGAAATTTTAATATTAAACCCAATATTTATCATTTATTTGGTCTCTAATTTATCAAGGTGCTCCACTTAGAGAGTGTATTTATCATCTTTATTTTCTCAACCCAAGTTCTTAGCCTATACCAAACCCAATTTTAGGCATGTCCCATAGCTCAATTTTCTTAAGATGGATATACAGTCTCTTTAAACCTTACCACCTTGAGCCTTTCTCAAGTCATTTGGCCTTCCCTTGGGATTCTAATAATTATATAATATCTATATTTTTTTATGGAATTTCTTTAGAGTTGTTATTATGTTTTAGTTATGGAAATCTAGAAATTCTTATATATATATATATATATATATATATAACAATGAAGAATCAACTTGTCATTTCTCAATTAATGATAAGGTGTCTATGATATCTTCAAACTTTATGCATATTCAATCCCAAGTTGAAAAAGTGTCCATGGAAGTAATGTATTTATAAGAGTTGCTTGACTACTATGGAACTTCTCCTCGTGCCATGAGTTGTGTCCTCTTGGATCATCCACCATAGAGTTCATCACCTCAAGTGCCTAGACATTGATAAATCTATTATCATAGCAACTACCCTTGCTCCATCCCTCCACCTCAACAAGTCACTTATGGGGGGGAGGAGGAGGGTGGAGTATGTCATTTCCACGTGTGAAATATGTCATGGGTTTTTATCAGTGGGGTTCACCTACTAGTCCTGACCTTATTAGTAGCATGGTACAACCTCCTCCTAAGTGGGGAATTAATATATCTTTGGATCTTCTATAGCCCATGGATGTATAGATAGATCTTGATCCTCCTTTGATAGATTCTTCATCTTGGAGTGCTCAACTACCAAAGGATGATCATCCACCTCCTCTTTATGGTGCAATGACATGTGCTTAATTTCATGATGTTCATTATATAATTACTTTGGTGTTGTTTTATTTTTCATGTTTTGATAGTGTTTTTATTTATTTTGGTATGTTTTGAGCCATATTTTCCTTTGTCAAGGAGTATGAGTTGTGAATACTAATTGACAATTTACTGTGTAACCTTTTGTAAATTATTATTTTATTAATAATAGTTATACTGAAGTGTTCCAATAGTAAAATAAAATATGGTTTCTCATCATATATTGGTTTCAATTTTAATGATATGATTTATATAAATTTCAATATGTATACATCATAATTTTAATTTTTAATAGGAAAAAATAAAGATGAGGAAGAAAATATGGAGTAAGATCTTTTCAAAAAATTCTTACCTTCAAAAATTCACCTTCATAATTATCGGGTTGAAGAGCACTTGAAATTCCCTTAATAAACCCTTGAGAAGAAGATGCTATTGATTTTTGTGTTGCTATAATATTATTGATATTATCAAATAAATCTTTTATTTGTCCTTTAAGCCCTAAATCAACATCATCTGGAATAAGCACCTGCATATCAAAATGAAAAACAATTAATAAAAAATACAATAAATTATAATCAATTCATAATTTTTTTTCATGTGAATAATTTAAAAAAATATATATGGTTTAAAATATATATATATATATATTAAGTAGTGAGAAATTATGAGGGAAACCATGAAAAGTGCATTCTATTTTATTAATTTGTAATCTAAACCCCTTCATTAGATAGAAATGGAACAATTAGACAAGTATGGATATGGGAAGGATTTATAATAACTATAAATGAAAGAGAATAATTTAAGAAATGGTGGTGATATTATATAATTAGTGCCAAAGTTCTTTAATATTAAATTATTTATAATTTATAATTTAAAATTTATGTGAGAATACTCAAGGATGTAATTGGGAATTAATGAAGAAAACTATAAAGTATAGGGATTAATTAATTTCATATCAAAATATTAAACTAAGGTGTTTTTAAGTGCTTTCAGAAAAGGTTTTAATCTTCTTTGATAAAACATATCATTTTCTTGTAGTAAAATGTATATGTTTTTCACATAATATGAAACATATATTTCTAAAATAATATGATATATGATAAAATTCTTTAATAAAAGAGGGACTTGAATATAATATTTATGTTTTATAAGAGTGATATGAATATGATTTTTATATTTTATTTTATAATATTAATAAAATTAATTAAAAATATAATAAAATAATACAAATTCTTACAATAATTTTTTTTATATGTTTACTACTAACTAAAATTTCTTTCTTTCTTCTCTATAAAATAAAATATATAATATATTTACTTGGAAATTTAAACATTAAGATGGTGGGTGAGTAGGAGAATATAATTGATAATTATTGATTTTGATAAGAATTGTCTATGATTAAATTTGTTTAATATGTTTAATTTTTCTTTTAGTTGATTTTTTTTCTTAAAAAAGTGAGTTGTGATGTATAAAAGGTAAGGTAACTTTTAAATCTTCATTAAGTTGTATCAATTTAGGAAATCCAAATTAATTTATATTAATTTAGGAAATTTAAATCAATAATAGTATTATATGGAAATAAGGATATGGTCTCTCTTTTCATTTATATTATTCAATTATTTATAGATGAATTAGAAAATTGAATTAAGAAAGATAAAAGAGTACATATCACAAAGTATGTTTTACTTGATTTATTATTGTTGTTTTATTGGCAAAACATATAAAATATTTAAAGATATTTTGGTGTCCTAAATAATTTTATAGATACCTTTAAATGAATTTCAATATTAATAAAATAAAGGTAATGGTAATAGGTTTCTGGGATAAGGACATCGCGATCATATTCAATGATGAGAAATTAGAGGTGATCCCATATTATAAATATTTGGACCTTAATTTAAATAATAGTTAAATAAATGTAACTCTTGTGTGAAGAGGAAATATGAAATTTGAAATTTTTTTAATACATGTAAAATAAATGTAGTTGAGATTAGCTTCATATCTATAAATTGAAGCTACTCTTAAAGATACTAGTATAAATAATAATTTTATATAGTTGTCTTGTTTAGAGACTTGGCCTTATAAAATAAAATTAGAAAAATGTTGAGATAATTCATAAATATTTCTTGATAAATGAATTATAATGAAAGGCCTAAAACCCTTAACCTATGATGTTAGTATAAATAAATATGCTACCATTAGAATAAGAAACCTTATGCCAATTTGTGACTTACTTATCCAAACTAAGGAAATATATGAACATGGGCATCTTACCATACCAATAAATGCTTAAAATTAGAGAGAAGTGATAGTATCACAATGAGATGAAATGATTTAAAAAATGGGGGATTGAAGAGGTTGATCTTACTAAAGCACTAATAGCCACATGAGACTTGGTATAAAAGATGGTGTGGTCATCGGATGAGTGGTTAAACAAATGGGGCATTGAAGTAGTTGATATGATTTAAGAACCTATATCTATACAATACATGGTATAAAATAAGGGAACAAACAATATTTTTTAATATTCAAATGAGAAAATGAGATTCTCCCAATGTGAGATCAATCTAATGATATCCTATACTAAATAAAATTACCTGCAAGATTAAATTTGCATCCATCTAAGAGATGTATGAAGGGAAAATACCACTCAATAAGATAAGAATGAATGTTTTTCATGTCCATATCTATTGATCCTATCCATCCATACAAACAATCAAAATTTTAACAAGCAAAGTATCCTTATGGTCAACCTTAATATTACTAAACTTTCCAACAAGTATTTTTCCATCTTGATCTGCTATAAAATCAAATTCAATTGATTCATTTCAAACATCTTGACAAGCATTTAAATTTTATTAAAAATTTGTGTTTACACAACTTCACATTAAAAAAAATGTCCCTATTCTTCCCAAATCAATTTATGATCACTTTAAGAAGTCATGAGCCTAGTTTGAATTTAGTTTTACATAGCCCTCACCAAGCATGATCAAGTATTCTATCCAATTCTAAATGCATTCTTATATTCAAAGGAATACATTAACAAAAATCACTTAGGTCATTGAAATACATGGAGGTTTTATCCCTCTTTAGAGCATGTATGGAGGTAGTGCTCAGCACAGTGGGATGTTGAGGTCCAACACAATTCTAAATACTAACCCCTTTTTACTCCTTCACAATCATTTATCTCTTTTTGAAAAAAAGTGAAGGTTTAGGATTTCAATAAGCCATGTAAAAGTGTCTAAATAATTTTTGAAGATAAAATTAGTATAATAAGACCTAAATTTCACCATCAAACCTGATTATTCCAAAAGTTCCATATTTATTGCAAAAGGACAAAACTAACCAAAATGGACAATAATGACTACTACACTTATCCTATTGGGTATTCATATAATTCAAGGAATTCAAGATCATCTTATATAAATTTTTATAGGTTTTATATATTATTACTATTCCTACATTCCATTTTTATGTGTAGTCACTTGGTGACTCAAAACACTAAGTAAATCTATCTTTTGCATAGTTTATCCTTATTCATTTCCATTTTGCTTTATTTATTTTAGTTATTTATCTTAAGTTTATTATTTATGACTATATTTATAGTACCTTGAAATAATATATACCATTTATATAATTTATTATTAATTCACCGTATTAATTCAAAAATAAATAAAATATTTGGTGAACCCATGTATTTATCTAACCTTGTTTAACCCTAGGTTTTCCTTAAGCTTCCAACCTTCTAAGTTTTTAATTTGTTTTTTCTATTAGATTATTACAAACTACCCCCTTGTTTTCATATATCTTCTCTATTTTATTTGTCTATGTCGTCTAAGAATCTTGCCACTAATACTCCTTTGAGGTGAAGTGTTAGGCTAGGTAAGATTCTCATTGACCATAGTCAACTTAATCAAGATTCTACCAAAGCACATATTGATGCCTCTTTTGACAAAAAAATTGATAATGAATATTTTCAAGATGAAAATTAAAATGCACAAGATAACCAAACTAAATAAGATAATCACAATGAGAAAAATGCACAAGATACCAATGATGGTTCAGATAATAAATTTGTCATAATGACCTCAATGGATTTGATCACAAACAATTCCAACGTATTTATAAATTTAGATAAGGAATTCTTCAAATGCCATAATAGATTTCAAAGTCATCGAGGTCCTCTTATCTTCAAAAAATGCACAAAAAACCAAAATTTATAATGTGCAATAATAACCACTTTTTCATATTGTAAACCCTACTACAAGTGTGGCTAATACCATCGATGAACCTATTATTCCATCCAAATATTTATCTTTGGGGGAAACACGTGGTTTACATCATATTGATATGCCTATACCTAACCAAGTAAGCTATTCCAATCCTTTGATAGCTACACATGCTATACTACATACTCCATTTAATAAATAATCTCTCAAGTGTGTAGTTTCATTTCTACAAGCTATGGTGTTTTAATTAGAGCAAGGTATCGTAAAAGCTAGACAATCATTGGATTCACATGCCTTAATTCATAATCCTTTAACACAAGATATTACATTCTATCATTTACCCATTGGATTTATAGATCCCAATATTCCTTTATATAAGGGTAACAAATATCCTGAACAACATGTAAGATCATTTTATGTAACTTAATTAGATTATTCATTTAATTATATATTTATAACTAAACTATTTCCAAGGAGACTAAAATACTATATTTTGTGTTGGCTTTAAAATTTTCCTTCTCAATATATGAAAGCATTCAATTCTTTAGTAGATTTATTTCTCAAACACTTTGCTATAAACATTGATGAGAAGTTCCATATGCACAAATTTCTTATCTAAAAAGAGGAACCAATCAACCTATCAGTCAGTATGTTTGTTATAAGACTATATTTGCTAAAATGACTAATGTACTAGTAGACAATGAATTTCAAGACATATTCAAACAAATTTTTATTGCACCCTTAATGAGTCAATAATTTTTAAATATTTTAAATCATTTGAAGAGCTTTTTCATACTATAATAGATATAAAGGTCAAACTTATAGCTTTAAACAAGCTTAAGTAAATATTTGTACCTACTATAAATATAAAAACAATTCAAATCAAACCATCTTATAAATCTAAGGCACAAGATACTAAATCAAAAGTAAAGATACAAGTCAATGGTATTTATCAACATTTTATTAAAGTGGTTTTGTCAAATAAACCATGAAGGCAAATTTCTATATTACTGCAACCACCCTAAAAATTGCTACAAAAGTTGATTGAATGTCATGTGATCACTTTACCTCACCATATCAAGTTGACATTAATAATCCAAAAATAAAATACTTTAATAACAATTATCATCAAAGTAATGGGCATTCTAAAAATGAGTGTTCTAAACTTTGACATCTCATTGAGAATCTTATTGACAATAATGTCCTCAAGATAGGCACCACTATAGATGAAACATAACCTCAACAAAATGACAATTCTAAGATAAATATTTTTAATGATAAATTTCCTAAATATGATACTGATAAATATGAATAAAATTTTCATCAAAATTACAAATATTATCCACTTCCTACATTGAATATGAACACCCTTTAGATGGTTTTATTGGTACAATCACTCCAAATGTTACATCATGCCCTATTATTAATTTTGAAAATAGTGAAATAGTTGATGATGTCTTTGATTTTTTATATTGTTGTATAAGGGCTCATATATCTCAATAACCTATTTTAAGGGTGATTATTTATAATGTATCAATAAAAAATTCATGTAAAATTACATTGCTTCATTCATTAGATGACAAACAAAGTGACATACATATAACTACTAATTTTTTTAATTATTTCAATGGTAAGAAACAAGACACTTTGGTCCATATTATTTTATCTCCTCAATTAGGCCTTGTTATCCTATCCATTCCATGTATTTTTTTACCAAAAAATAGATTTCTTGATATGATAGTAGGGCCCATGGTTTCAAAAAAATCATGTTGTACTTTCTATGGTTTAAAGATGATTTAAATATATTTATTACAATCAAGTTGTTACTATTTCAAGGATAAAGTATGAGAATAATGTACATTCCATGTTACCTTATCCTCTCCATCCACTACCATGGTCTACTTGTGCATACAAGATCAAGTAAAATATGATTTTGAAATCTAAACAAAAGGATACTTATCAAGAAGTGAAAAAATTTCAAGTGCAAATCAAGTTTATAGAAAAAACAAATTTCCTTTGAAACAATCACACACACTTATAACATATCCTAAACATATATCTCAAGAAGTCAAACAATTAACACAATCTTATGCACCATCTCCTTATATCTCATGTACTCTTGCATCTCATAGATCCATGAATCCTATTCAAGATCATATTTTTAGTCATTTGGATAATTTTATCATTAAAAATTACATATGTTCTAATTTTGATATTGGTGTACTTGATACTTTTTCTTAGCAATGGTAAGACATTTACCATTCATTATTGATTGGGTTGATTTTGATCTCAATTGAATCAATAGATAACTTTAGAATGTGGATATAGTTAGGGAATAATTTTATGGAAATTTACCTTAATGCATATGTGTTATTTAAATTTAGTCTTGGTGTATCCAAGCCATAACAAATACATGTTATCCAGTCAACATAATGCATATGCATTATTGCCACTAAGCTTAATGGCAATAACACACATGTTAGTACCACTATATATAGTGTAAATAACACATATGTATTATGGTCCAATGAAGTCATGGATTAATAAAATGTAAAGGGGGGATGAATTATAAGGTGGGGGGAGGGGGATTCTTTTACATAAATGTTAAGTATAAATAATATAATTAATATTCCTCATACTTTACACTTATTTTAGTAAATATAATAAACTAGGGTTACTCTTCATCTAATAGATTCAGTCTCATATATACATGCCTTACGATGTGGAAGATAGTTTTTCAAAATCCAATATGGTTAGTACTTAGGCATTTTCAAGGTCTCAGTACTGAACCTAGTGATTTTAGGGCATAACTTTTGTAATTAATGTCCATTTTTGGTAAACATATAGTCATTTTTAAGGTTTTTTTGCCTTTTATATTGCTTATTATCACTTTTAAGAGTCATAGGTTTGTTAAAATTTAAATTTACAAGCCACTTAATTTTAAATCAAACCAAAGTGGTGTGATTGGGTAAACATAGGTCACATTCATGACCTGCACACATCAAATGACCACTTTATGTTAATTTCACTTTTTGGACATCCCTCCCTCATCCCTGATCACTTCCTCCTCATTATTCATCAACCCTAATCACTCTCTCCTCATTCATAATTTTTCCTAACCACTCCCTCATTAGCCCTCACTATCCCTCATCATCTCTAATCACTCCCTCAACATCCCTAATAAATCCCTCATTAACCCTCTCCATCCCTAATCACCACTCATCATCCATAATCAATGATTCATCATCCCTCATCATCCTTAATCACTCCCTTATTTACCTTCACCATCCCTCATCATCTCTACTCATTTTCTCATCATCTTTAATCACTCCCTCATTGATCCTCACCATCCTTCATCATCCCTAATCGCTCCCTCATCATCTCTAATCACTCTGTCCTTAACCCTCAAAATATTTCATCATCCCTAATTACCACTTCATCATCCCTTATCATCACTAATCACTCCCTCATTGACCATCACCATCCCTCATCATATATTATCACTCCTTCATCATCTCTAATCACTCCCTCACTGACCCTCCCATCCCTTATCATCCCTAATCATTGATTCATCATCCCTCGTCATCCTTAATCCATCCTTCCTTATCCCTTGTCATCCCTAATCACTCCCTCATTGACCTTCACCATCACTCATCATCATTAATCACTCCTTCATCCTCCCTAATCACTCCAAATATACTAGATTGCTATAATCCCCAATCAACTAGATAGATATAATCCCAACCCCATAGTTGAGTATATATCCTTAGTATATCCATAATAGACTAGATTGCTAGATAGATATATAGGTGGCCATTAATATGGTAGAGTGTGTTCCAATTTGTTATTCAATAAAGTTTTTTTCCCAACCCAACTTGATATATACCCAATCCAATATATACCCAACTTGATATATAAATGGAATGAATGGCATATGTCTTAATCCAATGTATCAAAGAGGGGACACTTAGAGCTTGGGCATGGATCAGTGGGCCTTAAAGGAAAAATTTAGACCTTATCATACTATGAGTATTCCATGATCCCCAATATAGTATATCAAATGATAACATAGGAATGGGGTGGTTGTCATAGATATATAGGGGGTACCATTCCAAAGGCCCTACCCTAATCTCAAAATTTCCCTATTTTTTAAGGCAATGGAATATTTCCTTACCTACTTCATATATTACAATGATTAATGCAAGGTAAGCTTTCCTTTTTTATATCTATCTTTGGTTCACCTAATATCATATCAAGGGAAGATAACCTTCTTGATGGATAGAAAGGGAGTAAGACACAGCTATCAAGGGAAGTTTTCCTTCCTAATATCTAGCTTTTCTTAGATTCTATATTAAGTCATGGCTATCATATTAAGATTACATTATAATAAATACATTTTTTTATTAAACTACCTACTTATTTATGCCCTACCCAATAAGGTAAGGGAAGCTTCCTTCCTAATATGTAACTTTATTCTTTCCATACCTACTTTCCCTTTCTAGAATAGATTTTTAGCTATCAAGGGAAGTTTGATTTTTGATCTATAGATTTCATATATTTTTTCCATACCTATTTATTTATGCCATACCTAATTAAAATTTATTATTATCAAGGGAAACTTGCTTCCTAAAGATATAATGATAAATGAAGTTGTGAATCATGTTACGTATGGAATAGATTTATACCATTGAGTATGCCTGAAATACTTTACATATTTGAGTATGACCTACCTAATTACCTACCTTATTATGCCATACCTAATTAAATATATGATCCATATCTTGATCTTGATTATGCCCTACCTAAATACCCAAGCCATATCTTGATCTTCAGTATGCCCTACCTACCTTTTTGTACTTGAGTATACCATACCTACCTATCCTTATTTCTTTACCTACTTAATTATTCCATACCTACCTTATTATACTTGGTTATTACCTACTTACCTACCTTATTTCCATACCTACTCAAGTATCCCATACCTGATAAAATATCCAAACCATATCTTGATATTGAATACCCGTATCTAATCATGACCATATATATATAACCTAACCATATTTTTAATACTTGATACCTAATTGAATACCTTCTAAAATTCCAAAGGATTATATTTAAAGGAGAGGGGTTATTCTAGCCTATTTATAGAAAGGAGTGACTAGGTATGATCAGGCATAAGTAAAAATCCATTACACCCACCATAAAGGTATTGAAGGGAGTCATTAGGGATAAGTATGGATGAATAAAAATTATTAATAATGACTATTGATGATGAGATTCAATGAGGGAGTGATTATGTATGAGTATGGATGAATATGGAGTCATTAGGGATTATTAGGGATGAGAAGGGAGTGATTAGGGATGATCGAGTGATTAAGGATGATGAGGGTCAATGAGAGAGTTATTAGAGATGATGAGGGATGATAGGGGTCAATGAGGGAGTAATTAAAGATAATGAGAAACTAGGAAAGAGTGATTATGGGTGGTGAGTGATGGGGAGGAAGTGATTAGGGATGAAAGAGGGATGATGAGCAAGTGAAATTAACATAAATTGGTTGTTTGATGTGTCTAAGATGTTAATGTGACCTATTTTACCCAAATAACACTATTTTTTATTAAATTCAAATTTAATGATTTGTAAACTTCAATTTTGACAAACCTATAACTCCTATAAATTATAAAAAGCAATCCAAAAGGCACAAAAACCTAAAAATAATTATATGTTTACCTTTCTATTTATAAGGGATGGTGAGGATCAATGAAGATGAGGAGGGAGTGATTAATATTTATACAAGATCAGGGGGGATTGATTAGGGATGATAAAGGATGATTAATGAGTTATTAAGGATGATGAGGTATGGTGAGGGTCAATGAAGGAGTGGTTAACGATGATGAGGGAGTGATTGGGGATGATGAAGGATATGAGGCTCCATGAAGGAATGATTAGGGATAATTACAAATGAGACTGGAGTGATTAGGGATGGAATTATTAGTGATCACTCCATCCTTGTCCCTAATCACTCTCTCATTGACCCTCAATTTCTCTCATTATCTCTCCCTCATCATCCTTAATCACTCCCTCTTAGACCATCACAGTCCCTCATCAACCTAGTCACTCCCTCATTGACCATCATTATCCCTCATCATCCTTAATCACTCCCTCCTCATCCCTCCTAATCCTTAATAACTCTCTCATCCCTCATCTTATCTAATCACTCCCTTATTGACCCTCATAATACCTCATCATCCTTGATCTCTCCATCATTAAACCACACTATCCTTTATCATGCCTAATAACTCCCCATTATCCATAATGACTCCCATATCATCCCTCATCATCTCTAATCGCTCCCTCCTCCTACCTTTTCATCCCTAATAACTCCATACAATACCTTGATGGTGGTTGCAATGGATTCTCACTTTTTTTTGAATGGATTATATTCTAAATCCAAATTTAACTACATCAAATAAAGATCAAAGAAACTCTTCTTTTAATCATTCTCTTTCACTCAAATAAGGAACTCAGATATTGTTTAATTTTTTGGTTGGATTCAAAGATATATATGTTGATCCATGCCCATACTATGGAGAGAGTGTGTATCTAGTACTTGAGTTACCTATCCTTCTTGCCCTACCTACTTGAGTATGCACTACCTGATAAACTACATGAGTTATATCTTGCCTTTGAATTCTCGTATCTAATTTTGATCATATATATCTTACCTGGATATAAAATTAATACTCAATACCTAATTGAATACCTGATTGAATATCATTATATCACCTATATAGATAAATGAGGGGGGCATTTACCAATCCATGTATTGAAAGGAGAGAGGGAATTTTAACCTATATATATATAAACGAGTGACTAAGGATGATTGAGCATAAGTAAAAAACCATTGCACCCATCATAAATTTATTGGAAGGAGTGATTAGTAATTTTGAGATTTGAGGGTTGAGCATTGAGGAAAGAGAGATTAGGGATGACGAATAATGATGAGGTTTAATAATGAAGTGATTATGGATGATAAAGGATGAATAAAGAGTAATTAGGGATGATGAAGGATGATGAGGGTTGATGAGGTAGTTATTATAGACAATTATGGTTGATGAGGGAATGATTAAGGATGATGAGGAATGATTAAAAAGTATTGTGATGTATCTATATATAAGGGTAATATCTATTATTTGGGTGACCTTCTCTACCCCATGTGTGCAAGACTGATTCATTCCATTATTTTATATTGAATGGGCACTATAACACATGATTCAAATGAAATAAACATAATAGGAACTTTAAGGTAGATTATAAAATAAACATTTACTTCCTATTAAATGGGAACTTTTGGAGATCTTAAATGAGCACTAGGAACTAAAGGTAAAAATAGACATTGTCTACTATCGTAGATAAGGTCACCTAAATAATAGATATTATTGCACCCCCCTATATAGATATTACTGCACCCCCCCTATAATATATATATATATATATATATATATATATATGATACATGAATTTTTCACAATAGATTAGGGATGATGAGGGAAGATGAGGGAGTGATTAGGGATAGTGAGGGATGATGAGGGAGTGATTAGGGATAATGAGGGATGATGAGGTGAAACGAGGGTTTATTTGGGAGTGTTTACGAATAATGAAGGCTGATGAGGGTATAACTAGGTACTATGATGGATGATAAAGGCCATTGATGGAATGATTATGGATGATTATATATGATGAAGTTTGATTAAGGAGTGATTAGGGATAATGAGGGCTAATTACAGAGTGTTTAGGGATGATGAGGGATAATAAGGGATAATGAGGGTGTGAATAAAGACTATGAGGGATGATAAGGGATAAATAAGGAGTGATTAGGGATGATGAGTGTTAATTAGGGAGAGATTGGGTATGATGATGGGTGATGAGGGAGTGATTAGGGATGATGAAGGATGATGAGGGTCAATGAGGGTGTTTTTAGGTAAAATGAGGTTAGATAAGGGATTGATTAGGTAGGATGAGGGATGATGATGTATAATGATGGAGTGACTAGGTAAAATTAAGGAGGATGATGGTTAATGAGGGATTGATTAGGGATGGTTAAGGATGATGATGAGGTCCTTATCTATAGACAGAGACATAATTAATTTATTATATTAATCAGTGAAAGAAAATATATGTGCATTCACCTATCCATATATATATATTTGAGGAGGGTGAGGAGTGAATATGGTTTGTAATGGTCCTAATGATTTGATTAATTACTCCACCCCACTTTGTCATATATGAGTATGAACACAATGAATCAATGCCATATCTATATCCCATATATGTAGGGAAGATTTCCTCCAAGTGCATGAATCAATGTGAATCATGTCATATACATAATATTTTTGTATTATTAGATTATAAAAAATAGGAATGAATGATATAGTGTCACCATATTTTGTTAATGAACAATGACATGATCACATGACCACCCCCCACTTTATAGATATAGAATTTCATTAACATTAACGTAGTATATAGTTTAATTAACATAATATATATTAGCACCCCAATCCCACAAATGGATATAGATGTAGATTTAGATTGAATATAGATAGTGTCCAAGGTCTATCAATTCTATCAATTATATATAGTTCAATCTATCTAGGTATGTGCATGGAGTTGGGGGATAATTCCATGGACATTTCTTATAATGCGATCACGTTATTTAATAATGTGATCGTATTAATTAAATAACATGATTGCATTAATTAAATAATGTGATCATGTTATTTTAATTATGGATCAGTGATTACTAAGCCATAACAGGATCATGTTATTAAATAATGCAATCACATTATTTTAAAAATAATTATGATCACATTAATAACGTGATCGTGTTCCCTATGTCACAAAAAAAACCAAACCAAACACAAAATTTCATCATTTTTCATTTGCATTATATTTTTTCCCTCACTATCCTCCACTTGAAATCATGTGTTTCCCTCATGAGTCCAATCCTTGTTGCATTTATTCCCAAGAAGCTACTAATTGATGATGTTGCCATGTAGAAGAGGTAAGTACTAAAAATCTAGTCATTGTTTATTAATTTTATTAATTTTTTTTATTTTCATTATTTAATTGGTAATTTATTTATATTTCATATCCCATCCTCCTAACCCTCTTGTTCCTCTACCTAACCCTCCACCTAACCCTTTTGTTAATTAGCCTAACTCTCCTACAGTTCCACAAAATCCCTCAGGCATTTAAGAGAATCTAGTTGACCATATTATGGAAAATAAAATTGAAATTGAAGAATTAATTGGGATAATTAGGGATCCCAATTCTACCAATACCAATTGAACCTATCTATCCAATTCCCTAGAGACATTATTAGGTCAAATTAACTCTATAATGAGTCAAATTGATAGATGGGATTCATATCCGGATAATTGTATGGATTATTATGCTAAAAATTTATCAACACACGAGGTCAAGAATAAATACATATCAAAATCCTCCATTTGAACCTTATTCATTGACCAACCACTAATGCACCATTTCTAGTAACTGCAAAACATTTTCCAATCCATCACGACCAACATAATTTAATCATAGCCAATTTATAGGATCAATGGTGGATGGTGTTCGATTATCCACTTTGTAAAAACCATGAGGTTATAATGTATTTTTTTAGGAAACTCTACTGTGAGTTTGTCCTTAATGAGATTCCAAACTATTTTGATTTTAGTGACTTTTAGGGATGAGGGAAATTCTCTGCATAGGATTGACCAAGTGCACATCATGCACCTAATTAGCCTTCAAGGATCCATATCCAAAGTCCACTTGAACCCAAGATCCCCTCTATATTTTATCAAGTCATGGAGATCAATACTCTACATGTACTTTTTCACTCATTGATACACTCATTTAACATATGAGTAGGCCCTCACAGACCAATACTAGAGATACACCACCAATTGTGCATACCTGACCCCACCCTTTTAGATCTTATAGATCTATATGCACTAGAACTTCTAATGATGATGGCACTAGTGGTTCAGAGGGATCGTGTAATATATTTATGAGTGATGATATTTTGGCATGTATATTTTGTATGCAAACATCAACCATTACACATATGCAGGTATATTCCATATAAATGTCACATTAAATTTAAGTTATATTTTCAAATTTAATTTAACTAACAATTAATTTACATAGAAATTGAATAATATATATGTCATTTTTTATGTCCAAGGAGGTGACAATGCCTTCATCATCATAGTCAACATTTATAACATTTGATTTGATGCAGTGATTATTTACATTTTTGGATCCACCTATTGACCCATCTACTACTAAATCTATCTCTGTTAGAATGACACCTTTTACTTATACAGAGGTAAAATTGAGTTAATATTATACTCTATGTACATATAGTTTATGTATATTTTCCTTATACATTTAAGTTAACTTTATCTATCAAGGATCTCAAAATTCAAGTACAGTGTTACTAAATACACTCTTGGTTTAATAAAGGAGAACAACTTGCCATATAAATCTTTGATACTTTATAGAAAAGTAAGTGAGACCTTGTTTACATTCAGTTGATGGATCAAGTAGACACTCCTCCATCATTACAAGCCATGATAGACATAGGCATTACTTCTACAATGTAATCTACATAAGCATTGATAGAGGTATATATTAACTTGTAAGTTTGAATTGTAAAAAAAGGCTAATTTTAACAATTTTACTACATCCTTGGTGCAAATATAACTTATTTGAATGTATTGTGTGTGCAAGGTTATCCCATGACATCTAATAGTCTTAGTTAGATGATTAGTAAGGAAAATTCTCATGTTTCTTCCCTATTTTAGATGCCTATTTGAACAACAGAGCCTACCATTGACTCGTTAGAGAATCAAAAATAGATTGAGCAGGACCGTGAGCTTGCAATACATACATGTTTAAATTATTTTTTATTCTAGTTTAAAATTAGTTTATTAACAAGTGGTTGAATGTATTTTATGTTAATTTTGTAACAATAATTTTATTTGAATAGGTTCAGTTGCAAATAAGCTATGAGCATAGGACCTGGAGTCGAACCTTAGAGCAATCCAAGGCATTAGAGGGATCTCCATCTATCAATAGGGTATCCCAGAGAGAGCATTATCCAAGAAAGAAAAGAGAGGGAGACAATTTTATGATTAGGATGTCTTACATAACATGTGATTTTTTATATGTTTGTATGGCAATGTATGCATTTTTGGCATTGTATATGCGTATATGACATTCCCCTGACATTAGATACTATGATGGTAGATGTTAAATTTTTTTGTATGTTTATCATGGAAATCTATTTATTATTAATATTGTACATGTGCCTATATGATTTTTTTAGATTTTTCATATAAATTATGTTAATCTATCTAATTTATATTCAGTTTTAATTTAAAATGTTATTGTATAATGTTGTTTGATCTTCTAAACTATTATCTATCAAATCTCGTATTTAATGTTGTACACAAATGAGGATTAAAAAATTATTCTTTTCAATGCTATAAATCTCTGATATCCCATATTTTTTAAATTAAAGTTTTTGTTTGATTATGTGTAGTGGAAATAACTGATGACATTCTTATTTATTTTGCATTTGTCATCACCCATTTACAACTTTTCAATTGATCATTAGCATGAAATTTGATTTCATTTAAGGCCATACCTAATCATGTTCATAATTTTATAATGTAGAGATGAAATTTTTATTGACCTTGACTACAATTTATTTAGTCTAATAAAAGGCAACTTTACTGACTTGAAACAGAATATTCACTCATGAGACAATGATCTATCCTTGGCCAAAACCCTTTATCATACTCTAATACCACCTAATACATAGTTTGATCTTATATGTTTAAGAAGGATATGAAATTCCTATTCATATGCTCTAATATCATGAATAATTCCAACCTCACCTATCCACTCTTATTCTCAACTTGATTCAAAATCCAATCTCAAACAATCTTCTTTTAAACTAGTTAATTACTCATTAGGTCTGTTATTAACTAGTCACTAATCTCTCAGATCTGTTCTCCTTCCTTTGAAAAAAAATATTTAATACACTTTGGATAGGTATTAATAAAACTAAATTATTTATTAAGGTTTAAAAATTTAAAATAAATCAACCAACTATAGGTCTCTAAGATTTTGAATTTTCATTCTCAAATTCTATCTTTTTAAGTTTCTATTTCTATAAACCTAGTTAGTGCTCTATTATATCAATTTATCAAAATAGAGTTTTAAGATCTTAAAAATTATATTTATAGTATAATATTAGAATTTATAACATGTTCCAACACTTACCCAATTTTATATAACTCAAATCAATAGAAAATTCATCTTACCTTATGCACAACTTTCTCAAAAATGGTCTTCTAATGGTGTACAAAAAATTAGTCCTTTGTACCTGAAATTTAAAACCTCTTGTCAACCTAATTATAATTTTAATAAGGTGTAATATCCTTTCCATAGATTCTCATATATTTTTTGACCTTATTGTTCAATTGTTTGAGTTTTAGAGGTGTTTTACTCATGAAACCTTTACTTCGAATTTACCCAGAATTTCTACAAGCCGAGAGCTAATTATTGATAGTTCATAGAGCTCGTTAGGATTTTCTATGATATAACACATGTATAGTGGTCTTAACAAACTTATTAAAATATTCCATTACTCCAATTTAGTTCATATAACAATTTCCACATGTAAATAAGCCTCTAAAAATGATTGTAACAGTAAAAATACATAATTCTTGAGGGTTTCACAAATATAACTGAGATTTAAGCTTGAAGTTAATATGAAAGGATTATAATCATAGTATAAAATAATATTAAAATTGAAAAAATGAATTAATACTCATAAATATTTATTATGTGCAACAAGAAAGCATTTACATAGTCCTTCTTGATTGATACACACCTACAACATATGCTCTAACCTCTTCAAAAATGATATTTTTTATCCTTTTAATATCTTTAGTTGGTCATGTAAGGTTCGTCCTCATTAGGAGTGAGGATTATAACTTTTTTAGAGTGTAAAACAAGCTTCATAATTTACTAAAATTACTCATATTCTCTCTTACTCATTTAAATTAAACTTGCTAAACTAACATAGTTTATAGGTCTTAATAATTACCTAAGACTATTGTCAAAATAGATTCTACATGTATTTGGTGATGCTAATGCATCACCTTTACTATCCTCCAACATAACACTTTTATCATTTACTCTTCACACTCTCTCACTATACATTCCCTAGGCTTGGATATTCCTAAATGCCTTCCTCTTCTTTAATACTTTCAAGAACACTTCCTCTAGATCTTATATCCACCTATCCAAAAATGATTCAACATACTCAATCTACTTTCAAAGGCCTCCATAATTCTTTAAAATTTCTTGTACTTTTTTCCTTCAATGGCTATTTGGAAAATAGGCCTAATGCATACTCTTGAGACTAGTTTCTGACCCTTCAACACCTTCAACACCTCATTCCTGACGTACTTCAACTCTTTATTGAGGCCTCTAGACCCAGGTCAATGCCCATTAATATTTTTATTACTTTATAGGTATATCCTTTAAATTTGTTAGGCCTCCTATAATTTATAATTGAAAACTGATCTTTTAAAATATCACAAACCCGTTCTAGCCTCTAAATCACCTTGAACACTTAAAATACACTTTCATGCAAAAATAGGTGAGAAAAGGGAGAGAGAAAGAGTAACATGGGGGTGTGTGGTTTAGCGGAGTAGGGGGAATTAGTATGAGTTAGTAGAGTAGGTATGAGGTTTAGTAAATATGGATAAATGGAGCAATAATATGGAAAACTATGTGAAGGATTGAGTCGCTACCGTTCAGGAGTGTAAAAACACTGATAATAAATATTGTCAAAGTTTAAGTTTTGGTTGCAAAACTCTTGTTCTTATGCTTCCTAACTAAAAATTGGCACTGTCAACTTGTCCAGGGGGGATAACCTCTAGAACTAGGTTCTTGGCCTCCCATAAAGCTTGAACAACGAACCCACCACCCATTCTAACCTTAAGAATGCCATTCCCAATACAAGAAAAATGTAGTGTTTTAGACTAAGTTCAAACATGCATTAAATGAAACCTGTAAATCATTTATATGAACCACCAAATCCTTCTCTTGCCTTTTTATCCCTTCTAATTTCACCCTAAAACACTTGGTTTGAACCTTTGATATCAATCCATTAGACAAATTATAGTGATGGGTCTTAAAATGTAACTTTTTGGTATTAAATAAGCAACTTCTTGATCTCCAACTGCCATCTTTGCCTCTGGGACCTCCACTTGATAATCTATCACTTTGATCACATCTATATAGATAAATTACATGTGATCACACTACCATGACATTAAAATCCACTTGGAAGTGCATTTTCACTACCATTCATGAGTAGACAAACATTGATAATAAATGTTGTCAAAGTTTAAGTTGTGGTTGTAGAACTCTCATTCTAATGCTTCCTAACTAAAAAATGGCATTACCAACATGTCTTTGGGGAAGATAAAATCTAGGACTAGGTTATTGGTCTCCCATAAGGCTCAAACTACAAACCCATCACCCATTTTGACATCAAAAATTCCCTTCCTTATACAAGAAAAATGTAATTTTTAGCCTAAGTTCAAACATGCATAAAATGAAACCATGTGAAGTTCAAGAATCAATATAATCTTGATATATACACTATCCACCTTGGCTACACTAATGAAGAGGATTGGATCATCAAGATTAGGGTTTGTACCTTGTCTATCATGATTTTTTTGCATTCATATCTTGTGTTTCTCTCTCAACTCTTATAATTCCTCTAGTGTTTAGTTCTTCAACATCTTCCTCTTCCTCGAACATGACCTATCACCCATCAAGGAAAATTGATAGATTTTCAAAGGTGGGTTCAAAATTACATAGGTACCATAGGTCTCGCATAAGTACATAGAGAATGTTTATGGGGATAGATTTCTAAATTTGGGTTAAAAATAGATTGTTTAAAGTGTGTTTTGTCTATATTAATAATAACGTGACCACATTATTCTTAATACTCTATTCGAGTTAAACATAGATTTTGAGAAGTGAGTTTTATCTATATTGAGAAAAATGTAATCAAATTATTTAATAACACAATCATGTTACACTTAATATATATTAGGGACTAGGGCATTAGTGCATAGGGTTTAGGGATTACAACATTAAGGCATATGGGATACAATTTATGTTTTAGGGAAATTATGGATTATGGATTAGGTCATAGGGTTTAAGTTTAAGGGTGTATATAAGGTCTAATCACTCTATGCCATGTGAAACTAATTCTTACTACAAAAGATGCTAATAGGGGGATTAATCAATAGGTAAATAGGGAAAGTATATGGTTTATCATTTAGGGTATAATTTTAAGGATTTATGGTTTAGGGTGTACATAGGGTCTAATGTGTATATGAGCTCAATTATAACCCACATCATCATAGATTACTCGCCAATTTTAGTCAATTGGGACAATGAGTAATGTGATTTGGTCCAAATTACTTTTAATGTATATACCTAGTTATTACTCTAAATTATTTTAATTAGTGCTAAATCGATTGGTTTAGGGTTTAAAATATAGGGTATAGGGTTTATAGTCTAGGGCTTAGGGTTTAAGACCTATAAGGTTTAGGGTTTAGGGTATATAAGGTCAATTATAAAGATAATTAAGGCCAATTTGAATCACTTGGACCTATTTGTGACTATAGAATGTATTTATGTGTTGTCATTATACCCCATGTCATCATGCAAATTGAGTGAATTAGTCAAATTAGGTAATCATTCATGTGATTTAGGCCAAACTGATCCCTATGAACTTAATTCTTAGTCTAAATGATGTTAATTTGGGCTAAAATGATTGGTTCAAGCTTTAAAAAGTTTATATTTATGGTTTAGACTTTAGGGATAAGGGCTTAGGGTATAGGTTTTAGGATATATAAAGTATAATAATGAAGGTAATTGGTGCAAATTTGAGCTCCTTAAACCTAGATCTATGAGTAAAAAATGTGATTTTGGACTCAATTAGCCCCCACAACATCACAAATTGAGCCAATTAAGTCAATTGCGATAATGAGTGATGCAATTTTGACCAAGTTGATCCTTGTGAACCTAATTCATACTATAAAGGATGTTAATTAGGGCTAAATTGATTATTTTAGGTTAAAGGGTCTATAATTTAAAGGGTTTGAGGTTTAGGGCTTAAGGTTTAGGGTTTAAGGTAAATGGTACAAGGCTTAGGGTTTAAGGTATAGGATACAGGGTTGAATTGCTAAGGTAATTGAATAGAATTTGAGCTATTTGTTGACCTATTTTTGAAAATTGCCTTCATGTTTGAATTTCTTATAAAAGTAGGGTCAGACAAACTAGACATGTTGCATATATTATACAATTTATTAAGCCATAAATTTGTTGTAGGGGCTCATTTTTTCCAAAATCATGTCCCTAATTCTATAAATTGACTAATTGGATCAATTCATGATAGAACCAAACTTAATTTTGCCCCATATCATATCTTGCTCTTGAAGGGATTCAAATTGGCCTAAAATGCCTCCTCGATTAAATCAATCAACTCTTCAAATGTTTAATTATAGATGACATGACATTAAGGTTAATTTCAATATAAATCACATCATATATGATTTGAAATAGGTTCATGTGGCTCATTTTGACCCTAATTAGGGATTAGGGCATTAGTGCATAGGGTTTAGGGATCAGGGATTAAGGCATTAATACATAAGGTTTACAATTTATGTTGTAGGGAACTTAGGGATTATGGATTAGGGCATAGAGTGTATATAAGGTCTAATCTCTATATGCAATTTGAAACTAATTCTTACTATAAATGATGTTAATTGGGGATAAATCGATTAGTAAAAAGGGAAAGTTTATGGTTTAAAACTTAGGGTATAGTATTTAAGGTTTATGGCTTAGGGCTTAGGGTTTAATGTATATATGGTTTAAGGTGTACATAGGGTCCACTGTGATTTTAGGCTCAATTATCACCCACATCATCACATATTACTATTCAATTAGTCAATTGCAATAATGAGTAATGTGATTTAGGCTAAATTACTTGTAATGTATATACCTAATTATTAGTCTAAATGATGTTAATTAGTGTTAAATTGATTGATTTAGGGGTTAAAATATAGGGTTTATGGTTTAGGGATTGGGTTTTATTACCTTTTGAGTTTCCCTTATTCATTGTTTTGTGAAATTTCGTTAAGCAAGAGTCGACTTATCATTTTCCCCTTACTGGTCATATCTTTGTTTATTAATTTGGCTCTTTATTTTTAAAAGTTCACCCACCTATCATATTTTGTGTGTGAAATTACTAAATAATTGAACCTTTAAACTTGAACCATTCTCAAAAGTTTCAATGGTTTAATGGTTCAATGTTTCTTAAAGTGAATTATTGGTACCTTTGTGTAATCTAGTCATTGTGTTGAACCTTTGTGTTGAACCTCATCTCAGGAGTTCAATAGTTTAACAGTCCACCAATTCAAAGTTTAATGTTTCTTGAAAATTCATGACTATTGTTCAAACTGTGTAACTCATCTTGCGTCTTTGAACCTTCGAGTAGAACCACATTTCAATGGTTCAAAGTTCAATGACTATGATCTCATTTCTCCTTGAGGTTTTATTTAAGTCAAAGTTAGCAAGAAATTTAGAGGAAATTATATCCAAAACTCATTATGATATATAAAGTTCTAACATTTTGAAGGATATGGATAATTATGATACATCAAGGTCGCACGTGATGAATGCTTGCCATTAATGCATATGTCAGATTTCATATCCTTTCAAGCATCTTTAGCATGTATTATTTTGATTAATGACTATCCATCTTGATTAATGTCTTTATCAAGAGAGAAAAAGCCAAATTTAGCAAATAAACACACTGGGTGATGCAAAAGGGAAACAGCATGGACGTATAAAATTTTTGTTGCCTAATTTCACAATTATTTCATATACATTGAAGGTGAGTTCTAATCTTCCTGTAAGTTGTTTCCATTTCTTAACTAGAAATAAAATTCCTTTTGAGTTTTTGACATTATTTAAGAAGTTTGAAGCATTATTTTTTTATTATATCCTCCAATATGTAGCTATGAAGTTGGCTTGTCTTGGTTATGATCATGGTTTTGGTCTCATCTGCTCTCTCCCTGAATTAGGGGATACTTCTTTGGTTTAATATGAATTATAAGATTTTAGGGAAAGGGTTAAAAATCTTGTACCAAATCGTATGATCAAGAAGATAGTATAAAGTGGTTTGGTTGAAGCTACGACCTTTCCCATGGCCTTACAGTGTCATAAATTAGTTCTAGAGTGCATGAATAGATATGAACCCCAAAATAGATGCATCATAACTGTAGATGGTAATGTGTTACTTCACGTCAATAGATAAACCCTAATGTTTGTGATGAGAATTTGACCCAAAGAACCCTATTCTGATCTCAATATTACTTTTACTTATGGGCATTTCTTATTAAGGAAAATGAACTACAAGAGTGTAATAGAAAGAAATTGGTTATTGAAATTCCAAAAGGGAGGTTCAAGACTACCCAGACCACTAACAAGAAACCACATGATTCAAGAGGTAAAGGATATTATGGTATTACTGCACAGGCTAAAGGGTAACTCCCAGGCATATTATTGGGAAGACTAGATGTATTTCTTCATCCAGGTGATCTTCCAAGGGGAATAGTATTTGGACTGGGCTAAAATTATAGCTGAATGTTTTCATCTAAGTCTCAGCAATTATTTGGGAAGTAAATATTTTTGTATGTCTTCATATCTTTTCTATTGCCTACCATCTACAAGATAGTGGTTAGGACTACTTCATACACCCTTGGTTGAAAACACCAAAATTTATGACTATCATTTATAGTTACAGATGCATAATTGTTATGAGAATTATTGGAGGGTTAATGATGGTTTTACTATAAGAATGACTTATGACCTGGTAGGCAATATAAGTAAGAGAATGTCTGATGAAGCAATGTAGCTAATAAGTATCTATGGTAGCTTCTTTATCTAGTTCCCCAAATTTACTTATTTTAGAGTTGGGGGTTTTGATGGTGAACCCATGAAGTTTCCCAGGTATGTTTTTGATCATTTCATATTGATATAAGTATGCAGACAGCTAGCCTATGTCGATAAGAGGTTCTCAAATAAGAAGGAAGCTGGTATCTCTTTTTCGATTCAACTTGGACATTATGCTGGTCAAGAAATTTGTGATGCCTTAAACTTAGAAGTGGATCTTAAAATTTTCAATTTTCAGCATTATACTACCCAATCCCAATTTGATAGCATATCTCTTAAACCTATTAATACTATATTAATAATAACATGACCACACTATTCTTAATACTCTATTTGAGTTAAACATAAATTTTGAGAAGTGAGTTTTATCTATATTGAGAAAAACGTAATCGCATTATTTAATAACACAATCATGTTATACTTAATATAGATTAGGGATTAGGGCATTAGGGCATTAGTGCATAGGGTTAAGGGATTAGGAAATTAAGGCATATGGGTTACAATTTATGTTTTAGGGAAATTATGAATTAGGGATTAGGTCATAGGGTTTAGTTTTAAGGGTGTATATAAGGTCTAATCACTCTATGCCATGTGACACTAATTCTTACTACAAAAGATGTTAATTGGGGATTAATCAATTTGGAAAATAGGGAAAGTTTATGGTTTATCATTTAGGGTATAATTTTAAGGATTTATAGTTTAGGGTGTACATAGGGTCTAATGTGTATATGAGCTCAATTATAACCCACATCATCATAGATTTCTCGCCAATTTTAGTCAATTGGGACAATGAGTAATGTGATTTGGTCCAAATTACTTGTAATGTATATACCTAATTATTACTCTAAATTATTTTAATTAGTGCTAAATCGATTGGTTTAGGGTTTAAAATATAGGGTATAGGGTTTATAGTCTAGGGCTTAGGGTTTAAGACCTATAAGGTTTAGGGTTTAGGGTATATAAGGTCAATTATAAAGATAATTAAGGCCAATTTGAATCACTTGGACCTATTTGTGACTATAGAATGTATTTATGTGTTGTCATTATACCCCATGTCATCATGCAAATTGAGTGAATTAGTCAAATTAGGCAATCATTCATGTGATTTAGGCCAAACTGATCCCTATGAACTTAATTCTTAGTCTAAATGATGTTAATTTGGGCTAAAATGATTGGTTCAAGCTTTAAAAAGTTTATATTTATGGTTTAGACTTTAGGGATAAGGGCTTAGGGTATAGGTTTTAGGATATATAAAGTATAATAATGAAGGTAATTGGTGCAAATTTGAGCTCCTTAAACCTAGATCTATGAGTAAAAAATGTGATTTTGGACTCCATTAGCCCCCACATCATCACAAATTGAGCCAATTAAGTCAATTACGATAATGAGTGATGCAATTTTGACCAAGTTGATCCCTGTGAACCTAATTCATACTATAAAGGATGTTAATTGGGGCTAAATTTATTATTTTAGGGTTAAAGGGTCTACAATTTAAAGGGTTTGAGGTTTAGGGCTTAAGGTTTAGGGTGTAAGGTAAATGGTACAAGGTTTAGGGTTTAAGGTATACGATATAGGGTTGAAGTGCTAAGGTAATTGAAGAAAATTTGAGCTATTTGTTAACCTATTTTTTATAATTGCCTTTATGTTTGAATTTCTTATAAAAGTAGGGTCAGATAAACCATACATGTTGCATATATTATATAATTGATTAAGCCATAAATTCGTTCTAAGGGCTTAATTTTTCCCAAATCATGCCCCTAATTGCATAAATTGACTAATTGGATCAATTCATGATGGAACCAAATTTAATTTTGCCCAATATCATATCTTGCTTTTAAAGGGATTCAAATTGGCCTTAAATGCCTCCTTGATTAAATCAATCAACTCTTCAAATGTTTAATTATATATGACATGACATTAAGGTTAATTTCAATCTAAATCACATCATATATGATTTGAAATAGGTTCATGTGGATCATTTTGACCCTAATTAGGGATTAGGGCATTAGTGCATAGGGTTTAGGGATTAGGGATTAAGGCATTAATACATAGGGTTTAAAATTTATGTTTTAGGGAACTTGGGGATTATGGATTAGGGCATAGAGTGTATATAAGGTCTAATCTATATATGCCATTTGAAACTAATTCTTACTACAAATGATGTTAATTGGGGATAAATCGATTGGTAAATAGGGAACGTTTATGGTTTAAAACTTAGGGTATAGTATTTAAGGTTTATGGTTTAGGGCTTAGGGTTTAATGTATATATGGTTTTAAGGTGTACATAAGATCCACTATGTTTTTAGGCTCAATTATCACCCACATCATCACATATTACTAGCCAATTAGTCAATTGAAATAATGAGTAATGTGATTTAGGATAAATTACTTGTAATGTATATACCTAATTATTAGTCTAAATGATGTTAATTATTGTTAAATTGATTGATTTAGGGGTTAAACTATAGGGTTTATGGATTATCGCTTGGGTTTTAGTACCTTTTGAGTCTCCCTTATTCATTTTTTTGTGAAATTTCCTTAAGCAAGAGCTGACTTATCATTTTCCCCTTACTGGTCATATCTTTGTTTATTAATTTGGCTCTTTATTTTTAAAAGTTCACCCACCTATCATCTTTTATGTGTCAAATTACTAAAGAATTGAACCTTTAAACTTGAACCATTCTCAAAAGGTTCAACAATTCAATGGTTCAATGTTTCTTAAACTGAATTATTGGTCCCTTTGTGTAATCTAGTCTCTGTGTTGAACCTTTGTGTTGAACCTCATCTCAGGAGTTCAACAGTTCAACAGTCCACCAATTCAAAGTTTAATGTTTCTTGAAAAGTCATGACTATTGTTTAGACTATGTAACTCATCTTGTGTCTTTCTTTGAACCTTTGAGTAGAACCACATTTCAATGGTTCAAAGGTCAATGACTATGATCTCATTTCTCCTTGAGTTTTTGTTTAAGTCGAAGTTAGAAAGAAATTTAGAGGAAAGTGAGTTTTATCTATATTAATAATAACGTGACCACATTATTCTTAATACTCTATTGAATTTAAACATAGATTTTGAGAAGCGAGTTTTATCTATATTGAGAAAAATGTAATCACATTATTTAATAACACAATCATGTTATACTTAATATAGATTAAGGATTAGGGATTAGGGCATTAGTGCATAGGGTTTAGGGATTAGGGCATTAAGGCATATGGGTTACAATTTATGTTTTAGGGAAATTATGGATTAGGGATTAGGTCATAGGGTTTAGGTTTAAGGGTGTATATAAGGTCTAATCACTCTATGCCATGTGAAACTAATTATTACTACAAAATATGTTAATTGGGGATTAATCAATTGGTAAATAGGGAAAGTTTATGGTTTATCATTTAGGGTATAATTTTAAGGATTTATGGTTTAGGGTCTACATAGGGTCTAATGTGTATATGAGCTCAATTATAACCCACATCATCATAGATTACTCACCTATTTTAGTCAATTGGGACAATGAGTAATGTGATTTGGTCCAAATTACTTATAATGTATATACCTAATTATTACTCTAAATTATTTTAATTAGTGCCAAATCGATTGGTTTAGGGTTTAAAATATAGGGTATAGGTTTTATAGTCTATGGCTTAGGGTTTAAGACCTATAAGGTTTAGGGTTTAAGGTATATAAGGTCAATTATAAAGATAATTACGAACAATTTGAATCACTTTGACCTATTTGTGACTATATAATGTATTTATGTGTTGTCATTATACCCCATGTCATCATGCAAATTGAGTGAATTAGTCAAATTAGGCAATTATTCATGTGATTTAGGCTAAACTGATCCCTATGAACTTAATTCTTAGTCTAAATGATGTTAATTTGGGTTAAAATGATTGGTTCAAGCTTTAAAGAGTTTATATTTGTGGTTTAGACTTTAGGGATTAGGAACTTTAGGGATAAGGGCTTAGGGTATAGGATTTAGGATATATAAAGTATAATAATGAAGGTAATTGGTGAAAATTTGAGCTCCTTAAACCTAGATCTATGAGTAATAAATGTGATTTTGGACTCAATTAGCCCCCACATCATCACAAATTGAGCCAACTACGTCAATTTCAATAATGAGTGATGCAATTTTGACCATGTTGATCCCTATGAACCTAATTCATACTATTAAGGATGTTAATTGGGGTTAAATTGATTATTTTAGGGTTAAAGGGTCTACAATTTAAAGGGTTTGAGGCTTAGGGCTTAAGGTTTAGGGTTTAAGGTAAATGGTACAAGGTTTAGGGTTTAAGGTATAAGATCTAGTGTTGAATCGCTAAGGTAATTGAAGAAAATTTGAGCTATTTGTGGACCTATTTTTGATAATTGCCTTCATGTTTGAATTTCTTATAAAAGTAGGGTTAGATAAACCATACATGTTGCATATATTATATAATTGATTAAGCCATAAATTTGTTCTAGGGGCTCAATTTTTCCCAAATCATGCCCCTAATTGCATAAATTGACTAATTGGATCAATTCATGATAGAGCCAAACTTAATTTTGTCCCATATCATATCTTGCTCTTGAAGGGATTCAAATTGGCCTCAAATGCCTCCTCAATCAAATCAATCAACTCTTCAAATGTTTAATTATATATGACATGACATTAAGGTTAATTTCAATCTAAATCACATCATATACAATTTGAAATAGGTTCACATGGCTCATTTTGACCCTAATTAGGGATTAGGGCATTAGTGCATAGGGTTTAGGGATCAGGGATTAAAGCATTAATACATAGGGCTTACAATTTATGTTTTAGGGAACTTAGGGATTATGGATTAGGGCATAGAGTGTATATAAGTTCTAATCTCTATATGCCATTTGAAACTAATTCTTACTACAAATGATGTTAATTGGGTCTAAATCGATTGGTAAATAGGGAAAGTTTATGGTTTAAAACTTAGGGTATAGTATTTAAGGTTTATGGTTTATGTCTTAGGGTTTAATGTATATATGGTTTAAGGTGTACATAGGGTCCACTATGTTTTTAGGCTCAATTATCACACACGTCATCACCTATTACTAGCCAATTACTCAATTGTAATAATTAGTAATGTGATTTAGGCTAAATTACTTGTAATGTATATACTTAATTATTAGTCTAAATGATGTTAATTAGTGTTAAATTGATTGATTTAGGGGTTAAAATATAGGTTTTATGGTTTAGGGGTTGGGGTTTATTACCTTTTTAGTCACCCTTATTCATTTTTTGTGAAATTTCCTTAAGCAAGAGTCGACTTATCATTTTCCCCTTACTGGTCATATCTTTATTTATTAATTTGGCTCTTTATTTTTAAAAGTTCACCCACCTATCATCTTTTGTGTGTGAATTTACTAAAGAATTGAACCTTTAAACTTGAACCATTCTCAAAAGGTTCAACAATTCAATGGTTCAAAGGGTTAAATGGTTCAATGTTTCTTAAAGTGAACTATTGGTCCCTTTGTGTAATCTAGTCTCTGTGTTGAACCTTTGTGTTGAACCTTTATGTTGAACCTCATCTCAGGAGTTCAATAGTTCAACATTCCACCAATTCAAAGTTTAATGTTTCTTGAAAAGTCATGACTATTGTTCAAACTATATAACTCATCTTGTGTCTTTGAACCTTCGAGTAGAACCACATTTCAATGGTTCAAACGTTCAACAGTTCAAAGTTTAATGACTATGATCTCATTTCTCCTTGAGGATTTCTTTAAGTTGAAGTTAACAAGAAATTTAGAGGAAAGTATATCCAAAACTCATTATGAAATAGAAAGTTCTAACTTTTTGAAGGATATGGATAATTATGATACATCAAGGTCACACGTAATGAATGATTGCCATTAATGCATATGTCAGATTTCATATCCTTTCAAGCATCTTTAGCACGTATTATTTTGATTAATGATTATCCATCCTGATTAATGTCTTTATCAAGATATAAAAAGCCAAATTTAGTGAATAAACACACTAGGTGATGCAAATGGGAAATAGTGTGGAGGTATAAGATTATTGTTGCCCAATTTCACAGTTATTTTAGATACATTGAAGGTGAGTTCTAACCTTCATTTAAGTTGTTTCCATTTCTTAACTACAAATAAAAATCCTTTTGAGTTTCTAACATTATTTGAGAAGTTTTAAGCATTCTTTTTTTATTATATCCTCCAATCTGTAGCTATGAAGTCGGCTTGTCTTGGTTATGAGCATGGTTTTGGTCTCACATATTCTCTCCCTAAATTAGGGGATACTTATTTGGTTCAATATGAATTATAATATTTTAGCGAAAGGGTTAAAAATCTTGTACCAAATCCTATGATGAAAAAGATAGTAAAAAGTGGTTTGGTTGAAGCTGTGACCTTTCCCATGGCCTTACAGTGTCGTAAATTAGTTCTAGAGTGCATGAATAGATATGAACCCCAAAATAGATGCATTAGAACTGTAGATGGTAATGTGTTACTTCATGTCGATAAATAAACCCTAATTTTTATGATGAGAATTCCACCCAAAGAACCCTATTATGATCTCAATATTACTTCTACTTATGGGCATTTCTTATTAAAGAAAATGAACTACAAGAGTGTAATAGAAAGAAATTCTTTATTAAAATTCCAAAAGGGAGGTTCAAGACTACCCAGACCACTGACAAGAAACCACATGATTCAAGAGGTAAAGGATATTATGGTATTATTGCACAGGCTAAAGGGTAACTCCTAGGCATATTATTGGGAAGATTAGACGTATTTATTCATCCAGGTGATCTTCCAAGGGGAACAGTATTTGGACTAGGCTAAAATTATATCTAAATGTTTTCATCTAAGTCTCAACAATTATTCGGGAAGTAAAGATTTTTGTATGTCTTCATATCTTTTCTATTTCCTAGCATCTACAAGACAGTGGTTAGGACTACCTCATGCACCCTTGGCTGAAAACACCAAAATTTATGACTATCATTCATAGTTATAGATGCATAATTGTTATGAGAATTACAGGAGGGTTAATGATGGTTTTACTAGAAGAATGACTTATGACTTGGTAGGCAATATAAGCAAGAAAATGTCTGATGAAGCAATGTAGCTAATAAGTATCTATGGTAGCTTATTTATCTAGTTCCCCAAATTTACTTATATCAGAGTTGGGGATTTTGATGGTGAACCCATGAAGTTTCCCAGGTATGTTTTTGATAATTTCATGTTAATATAAGTATGCAGACAGCTAGTCCATGTGGATAAGAGGTTCTCAAAGAAGAAGGAAGCCGGTATCTCTTTTCCCATTGAACTTGGACATTATTCTTGTCAGTCAATTTGTGATGCCTTAAACTTAGAAGTGGATCTTAAAAATTTCAATTTTTAGCATTATACTTCCCGATCCCAGTTTGACAGCAAAGGCTTTGTTAGAGATAATTTAGATTTTAGGACAAGATTTTCACATATCCCTCAAGTAGAGGATTATTGGGAAGATTTTTTGGATGAATTTTAGGTCAAAAATAGACTTTGGTGTAGGTTCTCCTTCGGACAACTAGTCACCCTCAATTTAAATATGAACATTTTTGGAATAGTTAACAATGAAGAATAGTTGATTGATCCTCAATTTGAAAAAATAAAATAGTTACCTATCCTATAAATTGATTGGGATAAAGATGAAGAGGATCTAATTGATGTCATAACTCTCCCATTAATAAAGAGAACTGATAAATGGTTGAGGGAAGGTAGGCTAGAAGAATTTCAAAATAAAGGTTCCTTGTAATGTGCATCAATGGATGAATCACCATCCCCAATAAGCTATTCTAATCAGCATATTGCTATCTATAATGCAGGCACTTCCAAGCCTAAAACTAGAAGGATTCCTATCATTATAGAATTCAAGAAAGCCCTCACAACTATTCTAACCCCTCGTGCCACCAGATCAAAAATTAAGAGGAAGAAGTAGATTTCTAAGAGAATAGTTATAGACTTGAAGTTTGAAGAAGATTCAGAAGAAGCAACAGGTGATAAAGAGTATGATTCACCAATGGTAGAAGAGGTTAGTTCAAAACAATGGATAGAGGTTACTTTAGAGTCTGCTAACCTGCAGATGATTTTAGATGTGCCTTCTAATTAGTTAAATCTCGATAAAAAAAAGTCCTGACCTCTACACCCAAATGGCTAGAAAGTTTGATCAGTGACAAAAGAAAAATAGTCCCATTTTCATTGCCATTGGAGGACATAGTTAGCAAGTTCGTAGGGAAGACTCCTAAATCTAAGAATCTAAAAACAACATCTAGGGTAGATGTCAATCCTAACACAAGAAACTAGAGTGCAGAAATAGCCCAGCCAATAACTAATGAGGAAGTTTAAGATCCTACAGTTTAGGATTTTACATTTGAAAACATAGATCTTGGGATTTCATCATGTTCAATAGATGTGCATCACCTTGAAGTATCCACCAAAAGAATAGTCAGTCAAACCTGGAAAGATAAGAAAGATAAAAGGGAGTTGAAATAGACCTTGGAATCAATGGCAGAGTACATCGATGCCATTCATAATCCAAATCCATAACCTATTTCCCAATTGCCCCTATCTTTCAATCTAAAATCACTAGTCAATCAAAAGATGCCAGACCATATACACAAAAACAAAATGGTCACTAGGGTATTTGATGATTGGTTGGATGGCATCATCCAAAAAGGTACAAAATACATTCATGAACTGAAGAATATATATGATCAAACCATAGCTACCATCGAAGACTTGAAAAAATAGAATGCTTTGTGGATAAAAGATGAAGGTAAATGGATGAATGTGATGAATCAAATTAATAAAGTATAGAAGTATGGGATAGCAAAAAAATTATGAAAAAATAATTTGACATGTCTGAATAAGGATATGTTGTATGTAAGTAAGAAAAATATTGAATGGAGGAATTTAGTATCCAGACAAGGGTGAATTAAACTTACAAAAATGATCAAATAAATAACTAAATTCACTCAATGCTTGTAGCATGATTTACAATGTATTGATGTCAAGTATATAAAGGATGATGGGGAACTTGAAAAAGACATCGATACTGTGATTCAGTCCTACAGGGAAAAGATCACCTTTGTTAAAGAAAATGACAACTTATTGACCAATGATTTATCCTAGATTTCAAAGGTGGAGTCACTCCTTCATCTCTATGTCGATGCACTCTCAGAGCTTGCCAAGAAAGTAGGGAAAATTTGGAAGGAGAAAGACGTCTTGAAGGAAAGAATGAAACACATCAGCATCCTTAATTTCTCAAAAATCCAAGAATTTGTTACAGTGTCTCAAGAGTGGAAAGTGCATCTTATCTCCTCATTTGAGAAAAATAAATCCAAAGATTCTAATCCATCTCCCCAGTATTAATCTTACTTGCATAATCCTTTATTCAGTTATTCAGTTGGTATTCTATTTAAAACTTGGTTTTTAATTGAGTTTATAAAAAAAACTAAATCCTGTATGGGTCAGATTTACCTTAACTCTGGGTTTGGTTTAAAAGATCAAATAATTAGGGAAACTGTGTGTGTGTGTGTGTGCACGCACGCGCATGTGGTTTGTGTGTGTGTGTGTGTGTGTGTGTGTGTGTGTGTGTGTGTGTGTGTGTGTGTGTGTGTGTGTGTGTGTGTGTGTGTGTGTGTGTGTGTGTGTGTGTGTGTGTGTAGTTGTTGAAACATAGAGCAAAGAAAAAAAGAAAAAGAAACAAGAAGTTTTGTATTTAAATATTACCTATTTTATAATATATATGATGTTTGTCTAAACATTTTTCATCTATGAATGAAAAGGATAAATAATTACTACATACTTAGATCTATGCATTTGAGTATTTGAAATTGGATTTTCTGTGCAAGATCTTCTTTCATATGGTAATTCCTCTTTTATTGGACAACTCATTGTATGTGTTTTATTATTTATTGGTTTAGCAATTTACATGTTTATATCTGATTATTATTGAAGATCGAGTCTGTGTATTGTATTACCAAATGATCTTATAAAATCTTGCATTCATAGCATGATGATGTATGGATGTTAGTTTGCCTTTACACTTTATGGTTAAAAGTGTATCTAAATATTTAGAATAATTTGAAATCATTAAATATCTTAAAGGGAGTTGTACCTTAATTTAGAGGGGAACTATTCCTAATAGTTCACCCATTTATTGAGTAAATTATTTTTTCTTGAAAGAAAAAGGTATAGAGTTAGAAGAAATTAAGACAAATTTGTTAGCCAACAGTTCTTGGTGACTCTGCTAGGGATTGAAGAGTCTTTGTTGAAAGCTTAGTCACATTAATATGAAGCAACAATGGTGCTTCTACATGAAAATATAATTCCTATTCTACAACCTAATCTTTGTTTTCAAGATGAGAAGGAAGATATAATTGGTTAGTTAAATACCCTTGCTTGGTGCACTAATCAAAATATTGATGATTATAAGAGGGCAAGTAGAGTATTAGAAAAAGAAGAAGAATTGGCTAATAATTTGAGATTTTTGTTGCTCAAGAAAAGGAGGAGACAAGTGGAAAATATAGCAAGAAACCAAGCCCCTGAAGTATGAAGAGATCAAGAATAGCCTAGAAACCAATAATTGCCTATCCAATCACAAAATTATAAGCTAGATTCTAGAAGGTACACAAGATCTTTGAGAAGAGAGGGAATTGAAGATCCTACTTTTCAAAAGTTGCAAAGCTTAAATTTTCCTTATATTTCTACCCATATCAAAAGATCTAGAAGTAGACCTCTTAGCCCCCCTAAACCCTCTACATTCCTTGTCTGTCAAGCCTTAACTCTTTATGGTACCATCATCCCTTCTACCATAAGTTTTCTTCTAATGGCCCAACCTTGGGGAGCAACCTGAATCCTCTATAAGAAAATGCAAAGGAAAACTTGCCTATGTTTAATGGAGATGAGAGACAATCACCAGAGGAACATCTGAGTGCCTTTGCAGCAGCATGTGGTGTGTTAGGCATGAAACATCAAGATGTAGCCATAAGCCTTTTTGTGCAAATTCTAATTGATACTATAGCACAATGGTTCTATCATTTAGTTGACTCTTCAGTTACAAACTAGAATGATATGAAATTTGCATTTGAAAATAGGTTCAAGAGCTTGGAAGATGAGCATTCCTTTCTTTCTTAGTTGACTCAACTCAAGAAAGAAATACATGAGCTTATGAGGGAATTTATAGCCAAATTTAATAGAATAGTGCACAAAATCTCAACTGCTAAAAGACCGACTGCTAAGAATTAGAAATGTTTCTTTATTAATGATATGCCTCCTAATATTAGCTTCCATCTTAGAAGAGGTTTAATTGTTTACTTGGTAACCACTCAAACCTTGGAGGTTTGTTTAGAAGATGGTCTTATTATGGCTGGAAAATGGAAGAAAGAAGTCCAAATACCTAATGGTCATCCTTCATCCTCTACAAATCTTGTGGTCCAAAAATTGGTGAATAATATGATTTCCCTAAAAAGGCAAATGACTGAGGTTAATACCCCATTTCAACAACCATATCAAGGTATCAGTAGGATAAATCTTAATCAACAAATGAATACTGGTAGGTCATTGCCACTCACATCAGCACAACCAAGGTTAACTATTGAAGCCCCTCCTGGGAGAGGGAATATGTGTGCCTTTCATTTAAATATTGATCATGATGGGAATTCTTGTCTAGAGATGATTAGATATGCTCAAATGGTTGCTACTCAAGATATATTGGGAGAGGCTACCGAAGAAGAAAAGAACTTTGAAGATCCTGGTGACTCTGAAATATAGTTCCTAGAATATGAATTAGATTCAGAAAGAGGAGGTGAAATATTAGTTACTCTCAAAGATCCTTCATGTGCTATCCTCACCAGAAGTTAGAAGAATCCAAGATTTTCTAATGCTTGAGAAGTTCCCGTTAAAGGTAAGGAACCTTTTTCTATAACCTTTTATGCTAATCTAAAGACCCAAGAAAATAAATTACTACATAGAAATGATCATGAGACTTATTTTGATATTTTAGAATTTTTTAATTCTATAAAGATTCAAATATCACCTGCTGAATACCTTAGGTTCAAACCCAAAAAACTTGATAAATTGGTTAAATATGTCAAAAATAGCCCTACACAAGTTAAACCTAAGAGTCAATTAAATGTTAATACTGAGTCTCCCATTGCCCAATTATTTGCTTCTCCACCTGAATCACCCACACATACTCCTAGAGTGACCCTTAATTCATTTGATGATACTTATTATATAGTTGATATGAATCCCAACTCATTTTATGTTTCTTTGTTCATAAATGGTCATAAACTCAACAATTATATCATAGACTCAAGTGCTTTTGATAATATAATTCCTTCTTCTATATCCAAAGCCCTAGGTTTATCCCTTAAAAATAAATTTTTAGATGTTACTCCATGGATGGCAAACAGATTTCTTTTCTCAGACAAATTAAAGATGCATGAGTTGCTCTTGCAGCCTATCCTGATAAAAAGGTGAAGTTGACTATCTTGGTAGCAGATATTCTTGCTAGTTATGGGATGTTGTTGAGCAAGACTTTTTAAAAAGATTTAGGTGGGTAGATTAAATTAGATTGGTCAGAAGCTAAAATTCTAATGGAAAAGTAGAAAGTTAAGCTAGAACCTGAACCTAAATGTAAATTTATTGTATATCCTTCTAATGATCCTAAATCTTAGATTCTATTTGAGGAATGTGAATTTGGTAATTATTTTCTCTCTTCTCAAGAAATAAAAGAAGAACCTATCCCAAAGGTTGTTCATTTAGATGATATATAGACTATAGAATTTGATGGTAATTGTGTTACCATTGGTTTAGGAGTAAGGGTTGTTTTGATCTCAGCTGAAGGTAAAAAATTTCCTTACTCTTTCAAGTTAGAATTAAAAAATACTAATAACACTATTGAGTATGAAGCCCTATTGCTGGGGTTAAATGAAGCCAAAGGAAAAGGTCTAAAGATGTTTAGAGCAAAAGGAGATGTTGAATTAATTTTTAAGTAGGTGAGAGGTATTGATTTAGTTAAAAATGAAAGATTAAGACATTACAAGAATAGAGTTTGGGATGAGATAAAAAAAATTGATGCCTTTTCTATTGAAGTAATTCCCAGAGATATAAATAAATACATGGACAGATTCTCTAGTAGTGTCAACTTCCCTTCTCCTCCCACACCCTAATTTTAAAATAGATTCATATAAAATAGAATTGGTCTACTATCCTAATGTCCCAAATAATGTTGAAAGTTGGCAAGTGTTTGAGAATGATAGGTAAATCAGAAGATTCTTGGAGAATGTTGAGATGTTCCTGGGAACTTATTTTGAAGGTTCTGAAGTAGGATGTAAAGAATTCAATCCTGACCCAAGGATAAATTCAATGGATGATGTAATTTATTTGAAGGAAAACAAAATCCCCAAAGTAATAGTATCTTCATAACATTTTTTTACTTGATAAGATGAATATACAAAAGGTAAGCTTTTTCAGGATTCTGGCAAATTGGGGGACTATGAGAAAATAAACATTGGAAGTGAAACTGATCCTAAGTGGATTTATATTGATATATTTTTTTCACCATAGGAGATAAATAAATTGACTAATCTATTGATTAGGTATAAGGATGTCTTTGCTTTGTGTTATGATGACCTCAAAGCTTTTAGGTGTGGGGAATTTTAGCATCATATTCCTTTGAAAACAAATGTAACCCCATTCAGGTAGAAGTTGAGAAATTATAATCTAAAGGTTATTAAGACCATTTTTAAGGAGATTGACAAAATGTTGAAGGCTAGGATTATTTATCCCATTCATCACTCCACTTGGGTGGCAAACATTGTCCCAGTACGTAAAAAGAATAGAGAAATAAGAATTTGTGTTGATTTCAGGAACTTGAACCAACCCAGTTTGAAGGATAATTATCCTTTACCTATGATGGACCACATCTTTTAAATAGTTGTTGGGTTATAAATGATGTCCATGCTAGATGGATTCTTAGGTTATAATTAGATAAGTGTAGCTGCAGTTGATCAACATAAAACTACTTTTACTACACATCGAGGAACTTTTACTTATAACCATATGCCCTTTGGTTTAATTAACGTTGGTGCAACTTTTCAATGGGCAATGGATTCATCCTTTAGAGATCTAAAATATATAATTATTGTCAATTATCTTGACAATCTAACTATTTTCTCAAAAAAAAGAGATCATCTAAAGGATCTAGAGATTATTTTGCAAAGGTGTCAGAGTCATGGCATATTTCTTAACCCTAAGAAGTTGGTTTTCTATGTAATAGAAGGTAAGTTTTTGGGACACTTAGTTTCAAAGGATGGAATCAAGATTGATCTAGAAAAGTTTAGAGCAATACAACAGCTAAACCTTCTGTCAAATAGGACTAGAGTTAAATCTTTCTTTGGCCAAATCAACTTCCTCAGGAGGTTCATTCCTGATTTTGGTAAAATTACAAAATATATTATGGGGATGATGAGTGAAAAATAGGGTTTTCAATGGAACAAGACTGCTAAGAAAGCATTTGAAGATATTAAAAAAGCAATTGCACAAACACCTACTCTAGTAAATCCTAATTTTCAAAAAGGTTTTATTATTTATTATTATGCTTCAGAACATACCATGTCTGGTATCTTATTATAGAAGAATGAATTGAATGTAGAAGCCCCAATAGACTTTATGAGTGTTCCTCTCAAGAAGCATGAACTTAGGTATTCTTTAACTAAGAAGCAAATTTTCACTATAGTAAAGGCTATCAAACAATTCAAATATTACATTCTACACTCTCATTCAGTTGTGTTTGTGCCTAGTTCAACTATAAAAAGCATTCTCACTCAATAAGATGTTGGGGTGAACAATAGAGCAACATGGGTTGCTAAAATTCAAGAATATGACTTGGATATTAGACCAACCAAATTGGTTAGAGGTCAAGGTCTATGAAAATTGATTACTGAAAGTAAGAAAGAAAAATAAGAACTCCCCACTGTCCTATTGGTAAGTTTACAAGATCCATGGTTCCTAGATGTGGCACACTATCTTACTTATGGAGACTATCCCAGTCACTTATCCCCAAAGGATAAAAGGAATCTGAAGTTAAAAATAAGGAAGTTTTTCAAAATGAAGCCTTTAATGGACACTTCTCTTCTTCAATCACAGCCTTCAAAATCCTTAGAAATTTTTATTATTGGCTGGGTATGTTTAAGGATGCATACAGATGGGTAGCCAACTATGAAAAATGTAAAATGTTTTTAGGAAGGCCACAACTTATAGTATTGCCTCTGAGGCCTATTGTTATAGAAGAACCTTTCACAAAATGGGTTTTGGACTTTATTGAGCCTCTTTCACATCCTTCAAGTGCTGGATATACTCACATTTTAATGGCAATAGACTATTTTACAAAATGGGTTAAAGCAGTCCCTGTGAAGAGAACCACTTCAGAAGTGGTGTGTAATTTTCTCAAAGAAAATGTACTGGTATGTTTTGGTGTCCCTCAAAAAATTGTAGCAGATAATGCCACCAAATTTTTCTCAATTGAGCTTACTTCTTTTTGCTATGAGCATAGTATATCTCTATCTCACTCATCATATTACTACCCTCAAGGGAACGGACAAGCTGAGTCCAGTAATAAAAATCTGATAACTATCATGAGGAAATTAGGAGGTGAAAATCCCAAAAATTGGCATAAAATATTATATGAAGCACTCTGGGCTGATAGGGTAACCCCAAAAAGATCAATAAGAATGGCACCTTTTAATTTGGTTTATGGAATAGGAACTCAGTTATCATTACCTCTGGAATTATCTGTAGCCAAATTACAAAATGTAATTAAAGATCAATACTTTCAAGTTTCCTTAGAGAAAAGAGTTATGTACTTAACTAAGATTGAGGAGGAAAGAAATGACTTGGTTGATCGAATTACTGCTCACCAAGCCAAGGTCAAGAAGATTTTTTATTAGAAAACTAGACCTAGAATGTTCATGGAAGGAGATGAAGTATTGTTATGGGATAGAAGGAGAGAACCCAAAGGAGCACATGGAAAATTTGATTCACTTAGGAAAGGGCCTTTCAAAATTCATCAAGTATTGGGTCCTAATTCTCTTAAATTGGAATATCTGGATGTAGCTATTTTACCCCTATACTATAATGGATAGGATCTTAAATTATATAGACTCCTTTATTGTCACATGTTGTGTTTTCTTTTCCTGGTTTTGGTTTGTCTTGCTTCTTTTCTTCTGTCTCTATGTTTCAGTTTATGCGTAACTAGAGTTTTTGAGTTCTCTACATTTTGCCATAAAATGCAGTCCCCAATCATAGCCAATATCACCTTTTGAGTCACCCTTATTCAATTTTTCATGAAATTTCCTTAAGCAAGAGTCAACTTATCATTTTCCCCTTATTGGTCATATCTTTGTTTATTAATTCAGATCTTTATTTTTGAAAGTTCACCCACCTATTATATTTTGTGTGTGAAATTACTAAAGAATTGAACCTTTAAACTTGAACCATTCTCAAAAGGTTCAATGGGTCAATAGGTCAAAGGATTCAATGGTTCAATGTTTCTTAAAGTAAACTGTTGGTCCCTTTATGTAATCTAGTCTCTGTGTTGAACCTCATCTCGAGAGTTTGATGGTTCAATAGTCCATCGGTTCAAAGTTTAATGTTTCTTGAAAAGTCATGACTGTTGGTTGGACTATGTAACTCATCTTGTGTCTTTAAACCTTTGAGTTGAACAACATTTCAATGGTTCAATGCTTTAAATTTCAATGACTATGATCTCATACTATGATCTCATTTCTCCTTGAGGTTTTCTTTAAGTTAAATTTAGTGAGAAATTTAGAGGAAAGTATATCCAAAACTCATTATGAAATAGAAAGTTTTAACTTTTTGAAGGATATGGATAATTATGATACATCAAGGTTACACATGATGAATGTTTGTCATTAATTCATATGTCAGAATTCATATCCTTTCAAGCATATTTTCAAATATTATTTTAGTTAATGATTATCCATCCTGGGTAATGTCTTTATTGAGAGAGAAAAACTAAATTTAGTGAATAAACACACTAGGTGATGCAAACGGGAAACAACATGGAGGTATAATATTTTTGTTGCCCAATTTCACAGTTATTTTAGATACATTGAAGGTGAGTTATACTCTTCCTATAATTTGTTTCCATTTCTTAATTGGAAAGAAAAATCCTTTTGAGTTTCTAACATTATTTAAGTTTGAAGCATTCTTTTTTTATTATATCCTCCAATATGTAGCTATGAAGTCAGCTTGTCTTGGTTATGACCATGGTTCTGGTCACATCTACTCTCTCCCTAAATTAGGGGATACCTCTTTGGTTTAATATGACTTAGAATATTTTAGGGAAAGGGTTAAAAATCATGTACCAAATCCTATGATAAGGAAGATAGTAGAAAGTGGTTTGGTTGAAGCTATGGCCTTACAATGTCCCAAATTAGTTCTAGAGTGCATGAATAGATATGAACTCCAAAATAAATGCATCAAAACTGTAGATGGTAATGTGTTACTTCATGTCGATAGACAAACCCTAATGTCTATGATGAGAATTCCACCCAAAGAACCCTATTCTAATCTCATTATTACTTCTTCCTATGGGCATTTCTCATTAAATAAAATGAACTACAGGAGTGTAATAGCAAGAAATTGGTTATTGAAATTCCAAAAGGGGGTTCTAGACCACTGGAAAGAAGCCACATGATTCAGGAGGTAAAATATATTATGGTATTATTGTACAGGCTAAAGGGTAACTCCTAGGCATATTATTAGGAAGATTGGATGTATTTATTCATCCAGGTGATCTTCCAAGGGGAATAGTATTTGAACTGGGTTGAAATTATAGCCAAATGTTTGCATTTGAGTCTCAATAATTTTTTAGCAAGTAAATATTTTTTTATGTCTTCATATCTTTTCTATTTCCTAACATCTACGAGATAGTGGTTAGGACTACCTCATGCACCCTTGGTTGAAAATACCAACATTTATTACTATCATTCACAGTTATAGATGCATAATTGTTATGAGAATTATAGGAGGGTTAATGATGTTTTTACTGGAAGAATGACTTATGAATTGGTAGGCAATATAAGAAAGAGAATGTCTAATGAAATAATGTAGTTAATTAGTATCTATGGAAACTTCTTTATCTAGTTCCCCAAATTTACTTATATCAGAGTTGGGGGTTTTGACGGTGAACCTGTGAAGTTACCCAGGTATGTTTTTGATCAGTTCCTATTGATAAAAGTTTGCAAACAGCTAGCCCATGTGGATAAGAGGTTCTCAAATAAGAAGGAAGCTAGTATCTCTTTTCCCATTGAATTTGTGATGCCTTAAACTTAGAAGTGGATCTTAAAAAGTTCAATTTTCAGCATTATACTACCCGATCCTAATTTGACAGTAAAGGCTTTGCCAGAGATAATTTAGATTTTGGGACAAGATTTTCACATATCCCTCAAGTAGAGGATTATTGGGTAGATTGTTTGGATGAATTTGAGGTTAGAAAGAGACTTTGGTATAGGTTTTCCTTGGGACAAATAGCCACCCTCAATTTAAATATGAACATTTCTAGAATAGTTGATAATGAAGAATAGAAAATTGATCTTCAATTTGAAAAAATATAACAATTACCTATCCCAAAAATTGATTGGGATAAAGATGAAGAGGATTGAATTGAGGTCAGAACTCTCTCAGTAATAAAGAGAACTGAGAAATAGTTGAGGGAATGTAGGTTGGAAAAAGTTCAAAATAAAGGTTCCCTACAATGTGCATCAATGGTTGAATCACCATCCCTAATAATCTCTTCCAATCATCTTATTGCTATCTATGATTTATGTACTTCCAATCCTAAAACTAGAAGGATTCCTATCATCAGAGAATCTAAGAAATCCCTCACAACTATTCTACCCCCTCGTGCCACTAGATTAAAAACTAAAAGCAAGAGGAAGAAGTAGATTTTTGAGTGAATAGTTGTAAACTTGAATTTTGAAGAAGATTCAGAAGAAGCAACAGGTGATAAAGAGTCTAATTTACCAATGGTACAAGAGGTTAGTTCAAAACAATAGCTAGAGGTTACTTTAGAGTCTACTGAACTGATGAAGATGTGCCTTCTAATCAGTTAAATCCTAGTAAAAAATTCCTAGCCTCTACACCCAAATGGTTTAAAGTTTGATCAATGATGAAAAAATAGTCCCATTTTCATTGCCATTGGAGGACATGGTTAGCAAGTGCCTAGGGAAGACTCCTAAATCTAAGAAGCTAAAAATAACATCCAGGGTAAATGTTGACCCTAACATAGGAAATTGGAGTGCAAAAATAGCCCAGCTAATAACTAATGAGGAAGTTCAAGATCCTACAGTTCAAGATTTTACATTTAAAAAAATAGATCTTGGGACTGCATCACGTGTCATAGATGTGCATCACCTTGAAGCATCCACCAAAAGGATAGTCAGTCAAACCTAGAAAGATGAGAAAGATAAAAGGGAGTTGCAATAGACCTTTTAATTAATGGCAGAGTACATCGATGCCATTCATAACCCAAATCCACAACCTATTGCCCAACTGCCCCTATCTTTCAATCCAAAATCGCCTGTCAATCAAAAGATGCTAGACTAGATACACAGAAACAAAATGGTCACTAGGGTATTTGATGATTAGTTGGATGGCATCATCCAAAAAGGTATGGAATACATTCATGAACTGAAGAATATATATGATCAAACCACATCTACCATTAAAGACTTGAAAAAATAGAATGCTTTGTGGACAAAAGATGAAGGTAAATGGATGAATATGATGAATCAAATTAACAAAGTAAAGAAGTATGGGATAGCAAAAAATTTGTCAGAAAAGAATTTGATAGGTTTGAATGAGGATATGCTATATGTAAGTAATAAAAATATTGAATGGAGGAATTCAGTATCTAGACAAGGGCAAATTGAACTTACAAAAATGATCAAAGAAATAACTGAATTCACTCAATCCTTACAGCATGATTTACAATTTATTGATGTAAAGTATATAAAGGATGACAGGGAACCCAAAAAATACATCCATACTATGATTCAGTCCTATAGGAAAAAGATCAGCTTCATTAAAGAAAATGAGAACTTATAGACTGAAGATTTCTCTCAGATTTCAAAGGTAGAGTCACTCCATCTCTGTGTCGATGCAATCCTAGAGCATGCTAAAAAAGTAGGGAAAACTTAGAAGGAGAAAGAATTCTGAAGGGAAAGAATGAAACACATCGACATCTTTAATTTCTCAAAAATCCAATGATTTGTTATAGTATCTCAGGAGTGGAAAGCGCAACTTATCTCCTCGGCTGAGCAAAACAAATCTAGAGATTCTAATCCATCTCCCCAGTCTTAATCTTACTTTCATAATATTTTATTTAGTTATTTAGTTGGTATTATGTTTAAAACTTTTTTTTTAAATGAGTTTGTAAAAAAAAGCTAAATCTTGTATGGGTCAGAGTTACTTTAACTCTAGGTTTGGTTTAAAAGATCAGATAATTAGGGTAACTATATATATGTGTGTATTTTTAGTTGTTGAAACATAGAGGAAAGAAAAAAAAGAAAAAGAAACAAGAAGTTTTAGAGTTGAAGATTACCTATTTTACAATATATATGATGTTTGTTTGAAACATTTTTCATCTATGAATGAAAAGGAGAAACAATTACTGCATACTTAGATATGTGCGTTTGAGTATTTAAAATTGGATTTTCCATGCAAGATCTTCTTTCATATGGTAATTTATCTTTTATTGGACAACTCATTGTATTTTTTTATTGTTTATTGGTTTAGTAATTTACATGTTTATATCTAATTACAATTGAAGATGGAGTCTATGTATTCTATTACCAAATGATGTTATAAAATCTCAAATTCATAGCATGATGAAGTATGGATGTTAGTTTTCCTTATATCACTTTCTAGTTAAAAGTGCATCTGAATATTTAGAATAATTTGAATTCATTAAAGATATTAAAGGGAGTTGTACCTTAATTCAGAGGGGAACTATTCCTAATAGTTCACCCATTTGTTGATTAACTTATTTGTTCTTGAAAGAAAAGGGTATAGAGTTAGAAGAAATTAAGACAAATTTGTTAGCCAACAAGGCTTAAAACCTATAAAGTTTAGATTTTATAGTACATAAGGTCCAATCACAAAGATATTTGAGGATAATATGAATCACTTGAACCTATTTGTGACTAGAGAATGTGTTTGGTTGGATGGTGAAGCTTGATCTTATTAAAATGCCCAGTTCCTAATAGGGGGTGTGGGGGCAATATCCCCCCCCCTCGCTATGGTCACCATGGGGGTCCAGGGGGGTAGTATTATAAAATATTATAATTTCATACTAAATTTAGACTATTCACTATTAGGTCATAGATATTATGTTGTTACATTTTTTGCTCTAATATGTAATCCTCTTTTGATATGAGGGCATTTTTAATCATGATGGTATACTGTGTGGGAGTAAAGAGGATATTACAATGGATGTATTTCAAGTTTTTCCCCATCATTTGTTGGACTAAATAAGAGAATAATTGGTTATTTCTATGTGGACATAGCTCATATTGGGTGAACCACACTAAATCTATGTCTTTATTATGTTATGTTTTTTGCATTTTATTTTTGTCCTTATTTCACTAATATTGATATGCATTATAAATTCCTAACGTGTTTTTGGGTTGTCATTATACCCTATGTCATCATGTAGATTGAGTGAATTAGTCAAATGGGGTAATCATTCATGTGATTTAGGCCAAACTGAGCCCTGTGAACTTAATTCTTAGTCTAATGGATGTTAATTTGGGATAAAATGATTTCTTCAAGGTTTAAAGAGTTTATATTTATGTTTTAGCGTTTAGGGATTAGGGTATATAAGGTACAATCATGAAGGAAATTGGGGTAAATTTGAGCTTCTAGAACCTAGATCTGTGAGTAAATAATGTGATTTTGGGCTCAACTAGCCCCCACATCATTACAATTTGAGCTAATTAATTCAATTGTGATAATGAGTGATGCAACTTTGACCAAGTTGATTCCTGTGAACCTAATTATTATTATATGAAGTATGTTAATTGGGGATAAATTGATTGGTTTAGGTTCTACAATTTAAAGGGCTTGGCATTTAGGGCTTATGGCTTAAGGTTTAAGGTAAATGGTACAAGGTATAGGTTTCAAGATATCGGATATAGTGTTCAATCACTAAGGTAATTGAACAAAATTTGATCTACTTATTCACTTATTGTGACAACTACCTTCATGTTTGCGTTTTTAATAAAAGTAGGGTCAGTTAAGCCATACATGTTACATACATTATGCAATTGATTGAATCATAAATTTGGTTTAGGGGCTACATTTAGCCCAAATCATGCCCCTAATTACAAAAACTAACTAATTGGATAAATTAATGATATAATCAAACTTAATTTTTCCCCAAATCATATTTTTCTCTTGAATGGATTCAAATTTCCCTCAAAAGCCTCCTCAATTAAATGAATCAACTCTCAAGTTAATTATATATGACATGACATTAGGCTTAATTTCACTCTAAATCACATCATATACAATTTAAAATAGTTTCATGTGGCTCATTTTGACCCTAATTACCTTCACAATTGAACTAATCGACATTTGCATTCATTAGCTGATGACTTCAAGTTTGTTGAGCTCAAAACCACATTCTATGCATGTAAAATTTGCATATAAATAAATAATATTTATGTGCTTCAATCAATCTAATGAAATTGGATCCATCCAACCCCCAAATATCACATTTTATATTCATGCAACTAGGTTAAAGGGGCTCAAAATAGACTTAATTTACTTCATATGCATAGCTAGATTGGTACTCCAAAGGCTAATTTTTAGCCATAGGTTTAAAAAAAGCATTTTATTACATCTTTTGATAAAATTAGTTATATCATAAAATGTATAATTATTTACACCTTAAAACCAAGTAATTATAATTATTCAAGTCAACATATTAAAATTCCCATAAAAATTTTGAAGTCTAATGTGATACCACAACACCTTAATCCACTATCCAAGTTAGGGACTTTTCTCTATCAGATGAAAGTACACCCACCAACATTATGGAGCTCAATAACATATAAGAACATATATAAAATTTGAGCTCAAGATCAAACATGCAATTTTGGGTGTTATGAATATATAAGGTGATTGTGTTATTAACTAACATGATCACGCTATTTGAATTTAAGTTCAAAAACCAAGCCTTTTGGCTCTAGAATGGCTTAGACCTATCAAACTATAGCTGAGTCTAAGAGTATTGATAAAAATAAACAAATTTAACTTTGATAACCAAATACACTACAGACTTCAATGATAAAATTAAAAAACTTAAGACCATCATGATGAGCACACTCTCCTCTTTCCAAAAATACAATTTTTGGAATAATTTAAGATTTCAAACTATGTTGATTTATAACTATACCTTTTTTACACCACTACATGTCATAAACATACATGCATCTACATTTTCATGTAAATTTTTTTCATTGATCCAAGTGCAAAACAAGTTATATGGTCACAAACTAGGCCTAATTCTACACACATTCAAAAAAAACTGATTTTCATTTTTTTTGAGGTAGTTAGGTGTGCCGCATGGGTGGCTATCCATTTGTTTTTAGTTTTCACTATCTATTTAATTTCAAAATTCATAAAAAAAAAGTATTCATTGAAAAAATATAAAAAAAATTAGGTCACAGACTAGAAGATCTTATCTAAATGTTTATCAAAGGGTTTCAAACAATATTAAATGTTGCTCAAAAAATGGTGTGTCGTACGATCATCTATCTACTCAATTTTATTTAAAAAATAGGAGATCCTCCTCAAATTTTAGATGTTTTATATAGTTATACTTAACCATTTAAAAAAAAATAGTGTTTTGAAAACTAGACTCAAAATTTTACATTTCATGTTCTTACAACATCTTCAAATTTGGTGTAGATATCTCAAATTATCTACAGAAGTTCATATTTATGAAATTTTAGAAAATTCATGTCCAAAGATAGGATACTTTTTGTCTCCAAACTTTATGCACTTACCCATCTATTGAATAAGTCTATCGATGACTGAATAAGTCTATCAATATTTAATGTTACTAAATTACATACATAATATGTATGATATGACTAAACTGACCCAATGTGCATAATTATCATCATGGTATGAATGATTTATGTGATGCAATACATATCCATATCATGGAATATACCGATGTCATTTTATACGTATTCCATGATGTTAATGTGATACATAATGAAATACAGTTGTGGGTAACATGATGTGATGGTTATATCCTGCCCTATTAATATAATAGTTGGTTTCAACTACTTGACATCATTGAATGGGATTCATTAGGTATGAGTTATATTAGTGTGGTTAGGCCATTGTTTGCATTTACCTTAGTCATAAGTGGATATAATGTTTTTGTATCATTTTTGGCCTATAAAGGACTTAATTGCAAGTAAAATTAGTATGAATGGGTGGTTGGGTGTGCATGGGTCACCAATGTAACCTATGTTTTCCCATGCACACCACTTTGACATGAATTCCAATTGAAATGGTGTGACCATGCCTAAATGTGGCCCAAATTATTTTTATTTATCATATTCACAAATGATTATGCTATCATTGTGTCACCCTTTTGCTCATAATGGACCTAATCATAAGTTAAATTGGAATATATGAGTGATTGGGTGTGTGTTGGTTTGTAAACTTTGATTTTGACAAACCTATAACTCTTGGAAATGCTAGAAAATAATTTGGAAGGTGCTAAAACCTAAAAAATGACTATATATTTATGCAAAAGGGATATAAATTGTAAAATGTATGCCTTGAAATCCCTAGTTTTAATACTAAAATCTTGAAAGTGCCTAAGTGCTGACTAGATTAGATTTTTATAAACTATCTTCCACATCATAAGGCATGTAGATATGATACCAACTCTATTAGATGTAGATTATACTTAACATTTATTTTGGTAAAAGACCTTCCCTACACCCCTCTCCCACCTTCTAATGTATCCCCCTTTTATATTTTAGACATTCATTACTTTATTGGACCATAATGCGTATGCGCTTTAGTGGTTTTCCATTTTAAATGTGCAATTTTTTTTAAATAGAATTTATATAGGAAATAACATGTACATGCTTAAACATGTACATTTTATAGAGTGTACACACTTTGGTGAGTTTAAATTTAAAAATACAAGCCTTTTTTATGGGAAATGGCTTGGATTCCTGAGCCAAAGGCTTAGACCTATCAACACACAGCCTAATCTGAGACTTTTGAGAAAAATAAAAAAATTCAAATTCCATCATCAAATACACTATGAATTTCAATTATCCAATTCATAAAATTATTACCACAATGATGATCTTTCTCTTCCCTTTCCAAATATATGATTTTTTTAATTTTTAGTCTTTTTAAAGGTGTGTGTGTGTGTGTGTTGATTTATAACTATAGTATTTTTAGGCCATTACATGCCACAAATATGCATGCTTATATATGTTTATGTATCTTTTATTTGTTGATCCAAACACAAAAAAACTTATATGGTTATAAATTAGGCCTAATTCTACACATTAAAAAAGACTAGTTTTTTTTTTTTGAGGTAGTTAGGGGGAAGCACGATCGGCTATCCATTTTTTTTTCAATTTTTAGGATCTATTTACTTATAAAATTAATTAAAAAATTATATTCATTGAAAAATTATAAAAAAATATAGGTTGCAAACTAGATGATCTTATCTAAAGTTTCACCAAAAAAATTTAAACAATATTAAATGATGCTAAAAATATGAGGGGCCACACGACCGACTATTTACTCAATTTTTCTAAAACAAGTAGGAGTTCCTATTTAAATTTTAGATGATTGACCTAGTTCTACTTAACCATATTTTTTTTAAATAATATTTTGTAAACTAGAATCAAAATTCTACAATTTATGTTCTTACACCATCCTTGAATTTTGAGTGTAGCCATATCATATTATCTACAAAAGTTTAGATTTATAAATTTTCAAGAAAAACATGTGCATAGGTAAGCCCCTTTTTGTCCCCCAACTTTGTGCACTTACCCGTTTGTACATTTTTAAAATAAAAATTATGCAAAAACATAAAAACATGACTATACATAGTTCCTTATTTTTTCATCTTATTCTTCCATTCAATTTTTTGCCTCTTGGCCATTCTATTTTCACTTCCAAGTCTAGATAATCTCAAAACAATGTTCAATCTCACTAAATCATGACATTAATCTATCTTTATGCACATATTTTCCCAGAAAATTATAATTTCTCATACATGATATAATCAACCAGAACATGATAGAAACATCATCCACTATTTTTCTATTGGTCAATTTTGTCCTCTATCTTTTTCTTCTTAGAACCTACATTTCCATAACACAGAGCTCTAATTCTGTCAATTTACAAATTATGCATGCAATTCCAATATACAATTTCTAGTTTCATGCAAAATATCTTTGTTTTCAAGCTCAATTTCTCCATACCTACAACATATTTTGAGTCATATATTTGATGAAATTAGAATGTAAAACTAGTTACTTGTGTGTATTTTTCAGCCCCCAATAGAGTTATAACCATTCCAATTCACATTCCATAGGGGAAAATTCCTTCTATTGAGCCATTTAAATATTTATTAGTGTACATCTTCCATCAACACTTGTTATGAACTATTTATATTAATATCTCCTTTATTATATTTTAGACACCCTGGTTTCATTCCATTAAATGTTGTTTCTTATTTCCACATTCCAAAAATATAAAAAATCATATATTTTTAAAAATACAAAACATTTAAACATTATCAACAATACAAAACCAAGACCTGAGCATGATTACTATTTTACATCTTTAAATTATGTTATTTATATTATGATTAGTAGATATCATATTATTTCTATATCACGCATGCATTTCGCAGGTATATGTGAAGTGTTGTGCAAGACATACAAGTATTTCCATATATTAAGATATTGGACTCTCCTCTACCCATTGGCCTTGCTAAGTTGGGGGCATCTTACTCACAGGTGATAGTATGTAGGTGTTATCCTTCTATAACCATGGATATACTATTGAGATTTAAATTTTATACACGTGCCTTGCTAGAATTTTCACCTTACATAGTGTACGTGAACGTGTTATTTACTAGAATATGATCACATTATATCTACATAACTTAGACTAATTATATACTACATTGATATTTCTTACTTGTAATGTATAGTATATTACAATTTTTATTTTCTATTGTGTTGGCCCTTGGACCTTGTGTGAGATTATTTTCTTGTTACATCTCTCTGAGATTTTATATGTGGTGTGAGACATTTGAACATGTCCTTGTTTTTGGCCCTCGACCCATATATGTAAATTTTATATCACTTGTGTTTGTCAAGTGTGTGTGTTAATTGATCTTGATGGATTTGATAAGTGGCATGATCCATATCATGCACTCCTAACATATTAATTCGCTAGGCCTTAACACTTTAGGTCTATGCAAAAGTTCAAATATTACTATGCTAACACTTTTCCATATGCTACAATGTTCAATGCTAATATCTTATTATGGATGTTTCAAGTTAACTTTTATTTTGGAATGAGTGAATTTTCAATAATAAATTCTCTCACCTCAAAATGGGGGCATTTCAGTGGGTTTTCATGCATGAGATAAGCCATTTTAAAAAGGAAAAATTAAATTATGGACACAATCATAGTTTCAAGTTATAAATTTAATTATTTTCACATCTTATGGGGGAATATTCTCTTGTATATGCTCTCCTCTTTTAATTTCAGTGAGCAAATTCACACAGTTTTGAATTTACAATGAGTATTCACAATAATTTCAAATTGTATAGTTACAATGGAGGCATAATAACAGGTTTATGCCATAGTCTCTATTTTCATGGACATGGTAGAATCATGAATGTACTCCATTATCTTGTGACCATGTTCTCAAATACTATGATATACCATGATTTTGTAATTGAATCTACAATCCATCTGTAGTGGTTGCTTTAGTTTAGTTACATAGTGCATGACTTGGATTTAATTAAGCACTCTATAATAATGTGTGTTAATACATTTGGATTCCAAACCATTTACATCTTGGGGTTAAAAATATGGATAGACACGATAAAATTTCAACTTTATTCAATAAACAACACTTTCACTTCAAAAGAGCAAATGCATGTTGGGGTTTGATCAACCCCAATTTTCTCTAATGTTTTGGCTAAGGAGCCATGTTCTCTAAGTGCTTCATGTGAGGCACCATTTCTCCAATGCTTCAATGAAGCATCATCACCAAGAAAAGTCACAAAAATTAGTGTGGTTTCACACATTCAAATGTGTTCATTCCATACCCTCATTTTAATTTTCAAATTACTCAAATTCAAGCAATTTTTAATTTAACAAATTTCATTTCAAATTACAAATTGTTAAAGTTCAAGTAAAGTTTTAAATTTTCAAATTCAAGTTTTTAAAGGAACAAAGTAACTACAAGGCCATTTATTATAACCTAAAACATTGATATTACTATTTAAAACTCTTCTACACATTAGTATACTCTAACTCAGACCCAAAACTCAACACCTTTCCTGAAAGAACAATATTGCCCAACATGACATGAACAATTGCTATTCTTTTCCATGTGTGTCGATCATGTCCTTCCATACAAATAGTCAAAAATTCAAAAATAAGAGTATCCTTAAGGTTGGACTTAAGATTATTAAACTTTCCAACACATGTTTTTCCCTCTTGAACCGCTATAAAATCACATTCAATTAATTCATTTTAGACATTTTGGCAAGCCTATAAATTTTATTACAAGAGCTTATTTACACAACTACACATTAAACAAAAGGTCCCTATTCTTCCCAAATTAGTTTGCAAGCACTTCAAACAGTTGTGAGCCAAGTTTGAATTCAGTTTTGTAGTCTTAGATAAATATGATCAAGTATTCAAGCCAATTATAGGTGCATTCATATAATCAAATGAGTACATTCACATAAATCACTTAGGTGGGAGAACTACATGGAGGTTTCATCCATCTTTGGACTATGGTTATGTAGGTAACACTTAGCACAATAGGGTATTGACATCTAACACAACTCCAAATGCTAATGCTTTTTTAACTCTTTCACAATCATTTATCTCTTTATGGCACAAAGCTAAGGTTTGCAACTTCAAGAAGACATATACAAGTCTCCACACAATTTTTGAAGATCAAGTCAGTGCAAGAAGTTCTAAATTTCATTGTTGCACCCAACTATTTCAGAAGTTCTAGATTTATGTAAAAATATAAAACTGACTAACATGGGCAATGCTAAGTATCATTCCTAACCTATTGGGCGTTCCTATCCTTGAGGGAACTCATATGCATCTTTTATAAATTTTCTAAGTTCTCCGAATTATTATTATCCCTGTATTTTTTCTTTATGCAATTATCTAACAACTCAAAAAACTAAGTACATCTCTATTTTACATTATTTATCCTTGTTTGTTTCTTTTTTGCTATCTATTTCAATCATTTTTCTCTAGTTTATTGTTTAGGACTGTAATTACAATACTTTGCACTAATATATTCCATCCATCTAATTTAAAATTAATTCACCACATTAATTCATAAACAGACAAAACACAAGTAAACAATTATATCAAAAATGTTTTAAAACATCTTTTAAAAAAAAATTGAAAACAAATTTATCATTAAATTCTATATAAATATAGAAAAAAATAATTTTCTATTTACCTTTATATATAGTAAATAAATTGAAATTGAATTGCTTTTAAATCCTTTTTACCACTGTACTACCATTACATAAATATTTAGATGAATCTATTAACTTTACTAACTATTTCATTTCTTAACTTGTAGATGAGAAGAATTAATCACGTACAAATTTTATATATAATATAAATTGCTATTAAACCCTTACTAATATAGTTTATGAATATAAATCCTTGAGCACGTACAGGATTTGAAGATAATGGATCTGCATTTGTTTCGTTGAATCCAATCACATTTACCACATCCTTGAGAGATAAGGTATACATAAGCTCTCGAACAATCCTTTTGGAAGCCTCAACAGCAGATAACAATGGCCATGGAACCTGATTTTGGGTAACATATCCATGGTCAATAAGAACACTCAGATGCTTTTGCACAGATATTGCACCATTGTACCTGAATCAAATATATTATTTATTACAAACACTCACAGTGTGTACAAAATATAGGAAAAATTTTAATCAATTAATAGAACCAAAATAAATTATACTACAAAATGATAGAAATAACGTAACAAAATGTGAATGCATATCCACATGGATGTGTATCCCTTGTGTATATAAGTTAAAAATAATGAGATACATGTAAATAAAAGATTTTTTTATTGAATGTATAGACGATTATTATAAGAATGGATAATTATATTTATAACCTATGAAAATTTAAATCAAAATATATTTGAAAATTATTAATATTATATTCACCAAAATAAAATATTTCTCCATTTAGACCTCATTCTTACTTGACAATGGACTCCGTAGATTGGGGACGACATAGAAGCTATCTCAGAATTAATGGTAGTCATCATCTCAATTTATATGTAGTCGGCCCCCAAGATGGCTATAATGGTAGAAAGGATTTCCCATGCTTGAGCCAAAAAGACAATACTTAGCCTTTCATCCGATAACACCGAGCGAAAACCCCATTTCTCTCTGAAGACCATGCAAGAAAAAAAAACGGAAACAATGAAGAGAGCATCATTGTGGAGGGGAAGTCGGAATGGCAAAATGTAGAGCAGACATAAGCGTGGAAAAGTCTTGAATGTAGAAAAGTGAAGAGTCACAAGAAAGAACTGCCTACTTAGTTTCTTTTATATCTTGATGACACTAAAATGTTTTTTTTTAACATGCATTTTAGTGGTATTGAACATATCGTTTAGTGGCACTTTCTCCATTTAACCTTAAAATCACTTATAAAAAGGTATTTAAGGTTCGAGTTTTAATTTCTTTCCAGTAATTTAATTCATTTTCATAAATCTTTGAATTTAAAAATAATGAGAAAATATATTTTTGAAATGTTTTAGGGATTAGCTAAATTATTTGCGAAGACAAAACTTGGCCTCAAATGATGGTGAAGTCTCTTCAAGTTTGAATTAGAACCGTGTTTATGTTTAGATTAAAAGAATTTCCTCTCGTCTTTCCTCACAAGTAGTGAAATCTCTAATTGCAAGAAAAAATCCTAACATGGGAAAATGTAAAGGACGTGGAAGACCTAAAATAAAAATTGAAGAAGATAAGAAAAATTTAGTCTTAGAAGGTCAACTAGAGGTCGAGCAAGGGGATGAACCTTCAAAGGATCAATGAGTTTTTTTGTTGAAATTTTAAGGGACTTGGTGCCCATAAAAAATGTAGGCTACTTAAAAAGTAGAACCAGAGTTTGATCAAGGATGATTTGGGTAACTACGTCTTACCAAATTTCACTGTTGTTGCTCATCCAACTTCATGCTTACATTAGTAACTTCAACATCAAGGTCAATCACACACACACACCAATTGACCAAATCTAACTCTTAGCATTACCACACAACTCTTGAAATTTCCACATTATACCTCACATCCTATTAGTAACAATAGTTAGGGATGTCATCCTATTAGTAACAATAGTTAGGGATGTCACCACATGCATTAGTTATAAAGCAGTTATTACCAACCTTTGTAATGGCTTAGTTGATGCTTCATCTCCCTCTTCTATATACTAGTGTACACTTTTATTCCTTTTAGTTAGACAAGCTAGTCAAGAATAAAGTTAGGGAGTACATATACACTATACATATGATCTCTCAAATATTGTAAAAAAATTAACATCATTCAACTTTGCTATTCCAGTTCTACATCGATTGTAATTTGTATTATTTTCCCTCCTTGTTCATTTACATTGTGCACTTTCATATCCTATATCATTCATAATTCACTTCCACATATAATCCCTTATATATGTTTAAGTATTTTTTCCACCCTATCTCCTTCTAAGCCCCATATCAATGGTATTAGAGCATACACACTTCATATCATTTTTTAGTGATATCATGGTGTTTATGAACTTTATCTCTATTTGAATTCCCAATCATACAAGGTTTGAATGTATAAATTCAAGTCTCAAGACTCATGATCCTTCATCATACCTTCCTTTTCATCTTCAATTGGGAGAAAAATCCTCGATGACACCAAATTCAAAAATGTTCCAGAAGATGATAAAGGATGCATTGTAAAAACAACAAGAATATACGGTAAAATGTCATGCATGTGAATGAACAAATATTGTTGATCATTTATCCCTACTTCTCAAGAAACAAACTCCTTCCAATACCTCTCATTGACATTGACCATTTGATGGCCCTGCGCCATAAAGGTACTAGTCAATATAGACATCTATATTTTTCAAGGCAAAATAGATGCAAATTCCATAGATAATTAGATTAACCTAATATGCTCATACTAGCAGTAATCAAATATTTGACCAAGAAAATATTACATTTTCTCTTCTAAAAGTTTCTTTGTTAGTAAATAAATGGTAGGGAAAATACTACACTTCACAAGAAACCCATGAAGATGAAGTTAGCTTAGACACATTTTTAGACATATGGAATGGTTTCATAGAAACACTCAAAGAAACTTATTATCCTGTTAGAAACTATGACGACTAAAGTATATCTTGTTATCCCAATTCTTCCATGGCAAATACCAATCTGTGCAAAAATACACAAATACTTTTCATACTTTGGTGTCAAATATCAATGTTCAAGATTTTTAGAAAACCTTATTTCAAAGTGTAGGTTAGGTTTAAGGCTACATATCCAACTAGATATGGATTTTGATAAATCTCTTCAATCAAATAAGCCTACATATTTGATTACAAGTTTTAAGCAAAGGCCAAGGCCAAGAATAAGATAAAATATTCTAACTCTTAGACCAAGTAGTATTTTAGACCTTTCAGATAGAATTCCAAACTAGGAAGTATCTCCAAGTACTCTCCACTGAAAAAGCAACAACCATCAAATGACCTATACAAACAATCCAAAACTGGAAAGTGGTGTTAACTTCGTAAGTCATTCCAATAAGGAATGTTGTGTTTGGAAGACTCTAATTGCATAGCTTGAAGCAGTGGATAAAAACACTACAACATTAGATAAGGTTAAGTAGATCATGGATTTTAAACCCAATGCCATCATGGGTACTACAAACATCCCTACCACCCCTACAAAAACAAAAGAAGAAAAAATATTAGTCTATTCTAGAATGTGGATTGATGCTCAACTAGTAACCTTCATCATTGATAATGGAAGTCAAAAGAATGTGATTTATCATGAAATAGTTCACAAATTGAACTTGATACTGATGCCTCACCCACAACCATGATCTATTGGATGGGTCAATGTAGGATCTAAGAAATGTGTCACCCAACCGTGCTAATTTGTGTACAACATCAATCCTTTTTCAAGATACAATCCTTTGTGATGTTTCTCCATGATAGGCATGTGATTTTTGACTTGGAAAACCATATCTTTATGATTGACATGTATTCAATGAGGTAAATCCTATAAATTTTGTCATAGATGTTGGTGATAAGAGATATTGCATACTATAAGTAGTTCCTAAGATATGACTCATTAGTGTCAAACAATAGAAGAAGCTCCTTACTTGTAGTAAAAATTTATGATTTTTTTGTTGAGATATAAATGTAAAAAACATACTTGTGGCACCAATTCATATTATAATTCATCTAGCAACAACACAAACCTTAAATTTGAATAATAAGTTAAAATAATACAAGGATATATTTAAGTCACCAAAGTAATTGACTTCAGACTATACGATTAAACATACTATTGATTTTATTCATATATTACCTCCACATAATGCCTCATTCTATTGTAGATCATTTCTGGAGAATCAGGAGATAAAACAACATATCCATGAACTTGTAGATAAAGGATATATTAGGCCTAGCTCATTTCCTTATGGTATCTTAATTTTTATTTCACCAAATAAGGATGGAACATGGAAGCTATAAATTGATTTTATAGGTCTCAAAAATATCATAGTGAATAAATTTTATCCTATCCCAAGGATTGAGGACTTGTTAGACTAGTTGCATGGTTTAAATTTATTCACCAAAATCCATCTTACGTCTAGATATCATTAGATTCATGTTAAACCTATAGATATATAGAGAACAACCTTAAATGGAAATAAGGATTGTTTCAATGGTTATTCCTTCCCTTCAGCTTAACCAATGCTCCAAAAACATTCATATGGATGATGAATGACATTCTCAATCCATTCAATACTTGATTTATTGCAGTCTATCTTGATGACTTCCTAATCCTAATAAAAACATGGGATGAACATATGTAAAATATATAATAAGTACTTGAAACTTTGAAAAAACATAAGCTCTATGTAAACATGGAGAAAAGATCATTTTTTATGTAGGAGATAAAGTATCTAGAATATCTACTAGATGCATATCAATGCATGTGGATCCATCCAAGATTCAAGTCATCTAGGAATGGACACAATTAAATAATGTCATAGAGGTTCCTACCTTATTTGGATTATAAAATTTCTATAAGATATTTATACTTATTTTTTCTAATGTGACTTAGCCCCTGAACCAAATTACCACAGGTGGCACAAAATAAATGTTTGTCTAATCAACTGTACAACAAAATGCACTCGAGGAACTAAAATATAGACTCTTTTTTATGTCATTACTTGTGTTATTAGACCTTAATCAAGATTGATATTGATGCATTAAATTATGCATTTATAAAATTCCTCATATAATATGATCATACAATTTATTATAATAAAGAGTAGGTCATCACACCAATATGAAACTACCTAGAATATGATTATGACTTTTATGTTATTATTCAAACTTGTACGCATCAAAAGCATTATATATTGAGAAAGGAGAATTTGATCCATACAGATCACAAACCATTTTAGTTCTTGAAAACTCATATGAAATTATAGGAAAATTAATGTCAGAAATGGTCTTCTTATCTTTAGCAGTTCCATCGAAACATCAAACATAAGAAGGGAAGTGCCAATCCAATCACAGATTTTGAGTCTTTCGTCGATTCAAGACATCCTTTCTATACTCTATGAATGTGTAAATTAAGTCAGTACATGGCCATAATTGGTATTCATATGAGATATATTTTATATATATATCTATCACAATTTATTTTGTGGTAATTTAGTTCCAGTTTTCTAATTTTAATATGGAATCCTATTGCACCTTGGACACTAATGGATTCTACATGAGGTAAAAAGACAAAAAAAATAATATGGGAGGATTTTTTTAGCAAGGTTTCAAGACATTTTTGGGCTTAAAATACTCTTAAATTTCTACATAAATAATTATTATAGAAACACCTTAAGGCAAATGTTGAAAAATACATCAAGTCTTGTACCACATTAAAAATTTCCAAACTAGTCAACGAGAAGTAAGGTTTGTACATGTATCTATTGGTTCCAATGAGACCATGGTAAATTTTTTTTGTGGACTTATTCTCATGATACCCTACTACCAAGCATGTTTTAGATTGTGTTTATGTGGTAGTTGATATATTCAAAAAGATGGAAATTCTAATACTCAGCTCTAGAAACAACTAAAATTTAATTTCAGATGCATGTCTAGATCCACTTTGGAACCCTAGAAACTATTATTTTTAATAGATACTTAATGTTTTTGAGAAATATATATAATTTAATTTGTGTTTGGTTGTGTGATATAAATGTTTGATACTGGTTGTTTTTTTGTTGTATGTGACATGCATCTAATTGTGATACACCGATTTTAGTAAATGTTGTTATCTTAATCATTAATTACTTACGTTAGTAGTGTAATAGGTTAGTTGTTAATTTTTGAGTAGTTGATTCTTGTAGGTAAATAACAAGTTTTAGATGTGTTATATAAACTTGCACATAGCAAGTTATGAAACTCAATCAATTTTGAATATGTGATAATATTATTTTGAATAATAAACTATGTATTTTGTTTTTCAATTTACCTATAATGGAATAGCAAACACTGGCATCAAAAAATTGTTATTAGATCCATAGGGAAGAATAATATACCATGGATGATATGAATATTGAATGAAGAATGAATTCATGAAGCATTTAATGTGAATAAATTTTGGTGATGTTTTTTTAAGGCCTTTTTAATAATATTTTTTCGTGTTTTACTACATGGGAAGCATTAAAAACCTATGTGAAGCATTAATTATACATGGAAAAAAATAAAAACATAAAAATGGTGTTCTAAGGCTAAAAATTTGATTAAAAATCTGAGAAAAAATCATTAATAGTTTTCAGCAAAGTGTTGGGAAACTATTTTTTTAACTAAGGAGCTAGAATCCAATTTACATGTGACAAATGCATCTATAAATATGTTCAAACTGATTATGTGTCTTCAAAAACATACCTAAATCTCATTGGAAGTGTGTTTGTATTGCCTAAATCATTTTTTTTAATTTGACAAATTTCACTCTAAAGCTTGAAATTATAGTTGGAAGGTGTAGGAAATAAATTCATTGGAGAGTGCCTAAGTCTGTAGAATCATTCCAAATCTTTAAAAAACATAAAAATTAGTGATCCAATAATTAATAATAAACCAAAGATAGAGTTAAAGCATTGGATGAACATTCTAGTGCTACAATGAGAGTATGGCATTGAAAACCAATATATGACATTCATTTATATGACAAGGTTTCAATTAAGCTTCAATTTTGTGTGTTTTTAGATTTATTAACAAAGTGTGGTTCCTATTTCTAAGGTAAATTGCTAGCTAAGCAAGGTTTACATATGACTAAGTGTATTTGTTCCTACTATTTATTTTTATTTTTCAAATTATTTCATTGGTTAAATTTATATCAATCTATTCAAAAATTGATCTACCTAGAAATATTCACATTTATTTTCAGGTACATTTGATATGTTGACATAATATCATTCATGAACCCTCAATATAAATCAATACATTCATGTAGATAATAATGAGGCATGGTTTATATGTTTTGTAAGTTGTTGGTGGTGGCCTTTGATATAAGGTAACCTCTCTCCTCTTTCTGACTTTCATATCTCTTTCATATTTACAACCAACTTTGAGTATAACTTAAAAGGAGTAAGGTGACCATAGAAAAAATGTTTTCTACCATTTTTATTACTTTAATGTATATGAACACACATAGACATTAAAATGGGGCAATATGTAAACAAATATTTATGGTACAATACTTGTAAATGCAATGTTATTATCATGTATTAGCACATATGGATAATTGGTTACAATTAGGATTTTATTGATGAATTTTTGTCACATCCCAATTTATTTATAAATTAAATAAAATGTTTAATATGTGGATATTATGTTTGATTAGTTTATTAACTAATAATTGATTAAACTTGATGTATATGTTGATTATGGGCAGTTTGTGTTGTTTAATTTACATGATTAGTTTTCTATGAGTTAGCAATACTTTTACATTCAATATTTTGTGATCATGTTTGATTATTATATAACATTATTTTATGGATATAATAATTTTTCATACTAACTACCTTCATTTTCATGAGGTGGATACAAGATAGATTCTTTCCTCAAATCGTGATGGAGAGATAGCATCATCAAAGAGGGTGGTTTAAATGGAGACATTGGGGGATGATAGAGAACGAATCTAGAAACCCTTGCACATACCACTTAATATATCATGTTTTGTAATTAATTATTTGATATAGATAACGTAGCATATTTTACAAACTTTTCCTTTAGATGATTGCTAATATGATTTTTGGTGTAATCTTGATTGTTGATGATGATCTTGTTGATTGTTTGAGTGAATTCATTGAGTTTGTGATTTTACGTATCTCATTTTGTTTGGCTAAATGAGTGAATTTGTTTATGTTTACTTATATCACTTCCTTATTATGTATGGTTTTATAGTAAAACACTATGATGATGTGATGGATTCTATAATCATTACTCGATTTATAAGATTTAGATAATAATAATCAAATATTATTATTATGATATTACATTATAATGTCGAAAGATAAAAAGCATTGTTTTATAAGATATTGTATTTGATTAACTATTTGATTTAAGGATTTATATTCATAATATATAAATGAATATATTAATGTTAATTATTTAATGATTATAGGAAATTAGTGTAATTACTATATATGTTCATGGATAGTATTTCAACATTAAACTCTGGTCTAAATATACCTAGTTGAATTGCCGAGTTAAATAATCATTAATGTGTTTAGTTGTTGTATGGGAATACTTTAGTCATCGACTAGTCGATAGTCTTGCATGGAAATAAAATATGAGAATTATGTGATTTATATGTTCGATGATGGATTATTTAAATCATTATCATGCATATTTTATATATAATATAATATGATTAATTAGGGATTGGAGAGAAGCATCGAGATGATTAAGTTACTAATCATTCATTAACTATAGTTAAACAACATTTTGGGAGAAAATTATGGGGTTCATTGTGTTTGCATGGAGGTGGATTGTGATTTGGTTGAGCTATCTGGGCATGCATATTTTTAAATCAATTTTATTTAGTGCTAATGATGGAGAAGTGAAAGGTGATTAGGTTGAGGGAAATAAAATAAAAAGAGGATAGTGGGGGATGTGAACGACACAGCTCATGGATATTGAGAGGAGAAGACAAAAGGTGGAGAGGAGGTGAACAAGTGCAAATAAGAATAAATTGGCTTAGCTTTCTTTGACATTCATACGTTTACTAGGTTGGTTTTGTAATTCAAATACCTGTGTGTGATACTTTTTATTGAATATGTTTTCAAATTTATTTTGGGTTACAGGTTTCTCAATTATGTATAAAATTTATAAAATTACAAAGGGTTGTATGTAGGGCCTTGTGGAGGGATCAACATCCACAGAACCCTATATCCAACCCAGGGTAACCTAGGAAGGCTGAGGGTAGAGAAATAGGTTCCTGGCCATGATAAATATAGGTTTTATGAACTCTATCCTAAACCTCCTTAATAATTTGAATATCATTGTTCAAATATATATATATATATATATATATATATATATATATATATATTCAGCTTGAGCTATTTGTCTTGAACCAAGTTGTTATATATTATTTTGGGTATATTGAGACATAGACTTAAGAATTTTTGTCTGTATATATATACACAAATATATATATACCTAAGTGTATATTTGATTAAATCTAATTTTATATAATTATGTATACTCATATATATATATATATATATATATATATATATATATATATATATATATAATGAATTGGCAAGCTTTAAATATGTGACTATGTATGTATATATTTATGTATGTTTGCATATACCTATGTTCAACTATCAAACTTTATTATGTGATGGTGTGTGTATATGTGTGTGTGTGTAATCAATAAATAGACTTTAACATGACTGTGTGTATTGCATTCAAAAGTTGAAGTGGTTTGTTTGGACTAGAGATAAGTTATTGTTTAAAATTCTAAAGCTCAGTTATGAAATCCTAAACTATTCATAATGGATTACATGCAAAATTAGAATCTTTCTGTATAGTATTTTTGTGTAACCTGGTTATGAGTAGATGAATGATACAACTATAGGGTTTGCATTTATCTTGATGAAATTATTTATACCAATAAACTGTTAAAATATTTAAGGCACAGTTTAGTTATTTATTATGATTACAAACTTTACATTTGGATGTGTATTATTGTTATTTGGTTGAACTATGTACAGGTTTGCATAGTCCATAGGGGGGCTGGGTAAATGGGTTCAATTTTATGATTGCCTTGTTTTGTTTAACCAAGTCTGAGCTATGACAAACTATACCTGAGTAGGGTATTTGACTATGTATTTTATTTGTTTTATTCTGCCAAATATGAGATATTACAAATGATACCTGAGTAGGTATTTGACTATGTGTTATTTATTGTTTTGTTAATACCCCAATTGGTAAAGGTGATTGTGTTTATTTATATTTGCACTTATGAATAATATTTAATTAGAAAAGCTTGAATGATTGATTTGATTTAAATGGTTTTAATGTGTTGATGAATAAATGAAAATTGAGTTTGATTTATAGAATTATGTGTGTTTACTTATCATGGGCAAATGGAATTTTTTAGTTTAATAAAAAAGTTTTATGGGCCATTTGTATGTAAACTAATTGTATACTTTGTGAATACAGTATACTCTAATATGTATGACAGTGGATGTTAGCTTAGTAGTATATTATATCAAATGAAGTATTTATATATATTTGTATGTTGAATTAATATATAAATATATATTTATGCATTCAACTGTGTTATAATTGTTATTAACATAACAGTGTGTAAATGAATGTTTTTTATATTTAAATGTTTAGATAAAAACATTAAGATAATATATTTAAGAGTTTAAATATAAAACATTTAGATGTTTTAGACTCATTGTTGTTATATGTGAAATATGAACAATTTATTTATCCAGGGTTATAATATTATTTCATGGAGAAATAATATTATAAGTTTCTTAGTGATTAAAGTAACTAATAGTCTAAATAATCATTACTTGAATGGTATGTTATATTGAGGATTGTTTTTGGATTATGTTTATTATTTTTAATAAACTAGATGTATGGATTCAATTCACTTCATTTGGCATACTAAATGAATGTTTATGATATTTATGTTCTTAGCATAATTTTGATTGGCTAAAGTGAAATATCATGAATAAATCTATTATTTTTTTTATTTTTATTTATTTTACTAAATCTCACATTCATGACCCTAATTAAATATTAAATATATTCTATTGAATTAATTATAATCATCAATACAAGATAATGGGTAATCTAATCAAGTGGTGTGTATGAATTTGACTGATTTTAAAGATCATTTATTATTGAAAAATTTGACCAAATTAATGTTTGATAAACATTATTATTTTATATGTTGATATATTTTTCATATTTATACGATATCATATTAGAATAATTTTTTTTATGGTACACATTATGTATTAGATATCTTCAACACACAAGTTCTAGTTTGTTACTCTAGATTTTCATACCATCATTATCTACCCATCCATGAAAGGAGGGCCATCCCCTTGTTTGGGATATAGTGTGGGAGATCTATAGTCCGTGGTTGGTATGGAAAAGCACTTGGAAGATGCTCTTCCTCCTAATTAGATTACTATACTTGAGACTACACTTGAGATTACATAGTGATACTTGAGTCGTGGAGACTCTGCTCAAAGGAACTTTGTATTATGTTTTATCATTTGTGATATTATTATGTATTGCTAAAAAATATAATTATTAGACATTATACTTTTACAATAGTGGTTGTAATTTTGTATCATTTGTGATTGAATTTGTACTATTTTATTTATGATGTGATGCAGTATTTATGGTTATTCAGTATTGTTTATGATTTCAATATTTGTTCATGGTGATCCTTAGCTAAGTGGATTAACTAAAATATTTTTTTTTAACTAAATTAATATAGTTATTTAAAGATCAATAGTTAGGATTTCTCATGGTGAAATCTATATGTTGAATATGTGTAACTAAAATTTAAAAAAAACATGATTGCAATATTTTGGTAAAACCTAGTGGTGTTGTTACAATTTTCATTTGTGTTATAATATGTATATCATTTCCTTATCATCAATCTCTCATTAATATATTCATATCTATCATTTGTTTACCTCAAAATACTCAAAAACTCTCCTTAAAATATAATGATCTATATTTCCTATGCTTTTACCACATTGACCATTATGGGGATAGTCCAATAGTGATTTTACCACTATCAAACCAGCTTGATATTGTTATGTAAATTATTGGTACTTTGTTCCATCTCACCATGTTTCCTTGTGCCATGATTGTCAATTTTCATAGTTTCACAATGTTAGGTTATGCATGAATAAGGTTCCAGTTTGAATTCAAAAATTCTATATATACACAAACACCCTAATATACTTTATAAGAAGAATAGTAAGGATTATTGATAGGAAACACATAATCATTACAAGAAAAATAACTAGAAATAGAATCTATAGGTTTTATTTTATTGTATTGAATAATTATGACAACATAATTGTACCCAAATAAGGATTAGTGGAAGAGAATGTATAAATCACCCTAGCCACATCTTGCTTCTCATTTCATAGGGATAAGGGATAAGAATATCATATACATAAATATAATTTTTGAAATGTATGAGTGTTGATTAATAACCTATCAAAAAGTAAGACATTGACTAAGACAAGTCTCTAAAATTAAACCCAATTTTTCTTTATCTTTGTAAGGTTTCATGGTGTGTAGTATGTATGATTAAAGGAGAAGACATTATGGTGGTTTTAAACACCAAAAAAAATTATGAAAGAGATATTTCAATCGAGCAAGCATATACGAAAAATATTTGTAAAATTTTAGACTGATTTGATGTACATAATCAATGTCTAAACAAGATATCCACTTTCCAGATAAATTTCTAGATTCATAATAATTCGATGTTGATCAACATCTATCAAAACAATTTAATTTTGGTCACTTCATCATATACTCTAGTCATATTTTTAAAATTTCTTTTACACTATTAATAAAACTTATTCTTAACATTTATAACCTTTGTCAACTTTTAGGTGAGTCATAAATCAAATAGGTGCCTATAAATATCTTTATTAATATTTTTATGTACTTTCATTTTATAGCACAATGTCTAGAATTTATTTATTGTATTTATCTTAAATCTATCTTACATGGTATTCTTTGATGGATTATTATACTTTTATTTAGTGTAATATCCTTTTATTTTTTTACTATTTCATTAAAACCTTCTCTTAGTAAAATAATATGTTTCGATTTGAAAATTTACATATGGAATTATCAATATTAATATTTTTATTAAAATCATCATTTTCTCTTAGGAAAATATAGCCCATCATGTCAATTTAAAATATTCTAGTTTTTTTTTGGAAAATGAGATAAAATGAAGTTTTCAAGTAGTAAGATGGGTATCTATTTTTAAAACTTCCAAGATGGTCTTAATTACTCAGGATTTTTCTTAAAGCCAAATGGATAGGGAAAAAAAATGGGGGTTAGTTGTTTGAAAAGATGGAAGCAAGGATAAATAAGACGGTGAGGTGGGGTTTGAAAAACATTCATTTATTTGGAAGCTCTTTAGTAGCAAAACGTATATAACCCATTTTTACTACTAAAGGGATATGGATGAATTTAACGGAGAAGAAATATTTCAGGCCCGGGTTTATTTTAGACTCGATTAGAAGTCCATAAAAAATATAAAGAATGTTTCAATATAATGGAAGGTTTCAGTTTTGGATTTTTTTTTGTGATTGGAAAGTATTTGGTATCAACTCCATTTTGGGATGTAGAGAGGATAAGACTACCAGTAGAATCAAAATTTTATAGGTGAGAGGAAACTTAACTTTCAATCATGTGGATGGCTCTTATATTATTGATTTTTAGAAACAAGGATAGATATCTACACAATATATTAGATTAGAAGATGATATAAAGTTTCTCTATAGGTTGATTATATTGATAGTTTGAAAAAGAGTCATATCAGGTTAAAGGATGAGTGGATTATTTTGCATGGGAAAATAATAATATTATAGGGAAGTGAAAAACTCATTGTGGTTATAAAACAATGGTTGAAGTTGGGACCTTAGAGCCATCTTAGTGGTGGAGTTATATATGGAAGTTCAAATCACCTAAAAATATCGCATCTTCCTTTAGTTAGCACTTATGAACAAAGCTTTGACTTAGGATGTTCCACAAAAGCACAATAGACAGAGTCATGATATTCATATGTTATCTAAGTTGGAGGATAAAAACATTTCTCCCCTATTGATTAAATGTCCTTATGCACACAAAAATTGGAAGGAGTCAAAACATATCACATGTACTACTAATGTTTGGAAAGAGGAGACTATGGAATAGAATTTAAAACAATGGTATATAAAAAAGGAGTTGAAATAACTCAGGGCATTTCCCTACCTCATCTTTTGGGGAATTTGGTTAATCAAGAACTCTCAAATCTTTGAAGACAAATTCGTTCTTACTTTTCAAGCTCTTTCTAAAATTTAATTTATGGTCTCGTTTATTAGAGTACCTATTAAAAATAGTGTTCTTCATGTTTTGGAGGAATGTTTTATTGAGAAGTCATAATCTTGGGGCTTTTTTGATGGAATTAAACAAGGTAACCCAAACTAGTATTGGAGTCATATTTTTCCTATCAAATTCCCATCATATAAATTTTAAGGTTAGCTTTGGGGAATAATTATGTTGAGTTGATGGCATTGAGGTTACTGTTCAAATGTGTTATAGATAAGAAAGTAAATTATGTCTAGAATTTTGGTGACTTCTCTTTGGATATTAATTAGATGAAAGAAAATGTGCAAATTCATGATATTTGTCTCAAGTCATTGGGAGAACAACTCAGGTTGATAGCAGAATTATTTGAATTTATTTCTTTTTCACATATTTATAAGGAGATAAACAAGGTAGTTTAATTCAATTTCTAAAGAGGGACAGTAGATTACATGAGATTTTTGGATATGGAAGAAAAATAACTCATATCTTAGTGTGTTTTTTTAACGGATTCTAAACAACTTATTTTTTTATTTGTATACTATTTAAATTTTGGTACTAATTTTCTTGGTCATTGAAGTAGAGTCGTATATGTTAAACAACACAATCGGATGGAAATTTACACTCAAGTCCATTAGGCTGACACAATCTAAAAAATTATTTGGCCAACTACCATTTTTGTTGCTCTTCAACTACTTTTCTCTAGCCAAAATATTATAACTAAAGCTTCACAGATAAAACAATTTCATAAGAAACAAGGTTTAAGGTATGTAATTCTATATATGCATGCATGTTGGCATTCCAAATGCACAAAAATATGAGGCTTGTATCACTCTCTAAAGCTTCATGTATGGTACTTAGTAGATATTTATGTAAACACTCCAGAGTTGCCTATCGAAACACTTAAGAGCTCCCTGTGGAAATACTTTGGAGCTATCTATGTTAACACTATAGAATTCGTCAGGTGGATAGAATTACTGATGGAACTCAAATTCGATCTGTTGAAATTTTATAAAAATCTACATGAGGGCATTTTTTTAATATTCAATAATGTTGTTTAACATATGTGACTCCTAGTTTCATTATAATATCAATTTCTTGTGTTTATGTCTTTTTGATGAAAGTGGAATCTATGATAAAGGTGGAATAGTTCTTACTATGTTTTTGCTTTTTTATGTAAACTTATTGGGTTGTTCAAGACTATTGATTAGCTTGTTATTTAGATTTTTAGTGTAATTCTTTTTTTTTTTTAACTTTTTTTTGGTTCTTCAAATCATTCATTTTTAACTTGAGTTATGGTTCATTTATGCTTTGCACTTACAAAATATAATATTCATTCTTTTTTTAAATATAAATTGCACTTTTTTATTTTGTGAAAAAGAAAGATATCTATGGAATTCATCGTTGAAATTACCTTTCTCACTTCATAGGTTAATCTACATCTAAATATCCATAAGGTAGAATTTATTAAATTCCCCAACAATGGCTACTTAAATTTTGTCATTATTATCTTATTGACACTAGAATCTTTCCAAGGATTTTCCCCATTCCATATTGGATGCATGTTGATCCTCAACCTAAGAATGTAGAGATCACTTTTAAATGAGGGATGGAATCTAATAAGAAATTTAAATTGTGAGTATGATATTGGCACTAATTCACATGAAGGGGAACATGTGTAGTGGGATTAAATGTTGGAATAACTTATGTGTGCTTACATGAATTTATGATATCTTAGATCTTAATTAGAGATGACGCATATAAAAAGGAAGAGTAGACTTTTGAGTACTTAGTATTTATAAGTTTTTGATTGGGATACAATAATCCACATATACACATGTAAACATCTGGATATTAAAATTTATTATTCTAACAATCTTTTTTATTCATCTTAACTAATTATTAAATTCCTCCATATACTATATCTGAATATCCCTATGCACTTTCCTATCATAACTTTACTTATACTACAATAGAATACGTAATGTTTTAATCTATTAAATTATAAAGGGATGTGTGTCTTATACATGTGCACTATTCATCTAAATGATTAGAATATTAAGCAAGGATTTATATGATGCCACATATATGTAAGGATGGAGCTATCTATTTTGTCTATCTATAATATAGTATATTTTTTAATGTATTTAAAAATATATATTTTTGTATAGTGTAAAATGTATTTGTATTATTTATGAATAAATACATTATTTATATATATATATTATTATAAATAAAAATATTTTTAATAATTATCTGAAAAAAAAAAAGTCATTTTTTATTATCATAAATTTTTTTATTTATCTATTTAAAAATTTAAAAAAAATATGAGTGAAGATTAATTTATTCAATTTATTATAAAAATTATTATATTATATTATTTATGAGAGGAAGGACTTTGACTCTCTTACACATTTAAACTTAATATATATAACATACATTCTACCTTTAGTCATTTGTGTTTATATTGTTTTAATGTTTCAAATATACACATAATTGTAAATGATAATCTCAAACTTACTTATTTACAAATCCTAAAACATATATCATATATTTTTATTGTAGGATTTCACATTGTTTAAATGTGGTATCATATATTCCTTAAGCTTCACTTTGTTTTATTGATGATTCACCTCTCTAGAATCATCTTTTCTTTAAAAAATTCAAACTTTTTTTTGTTGAAGTTATATTAAAAAACCTAAAATTTCTATTTTTTATTAGTTTTGGGCTTCTTAAAGAGATTTCAACCATTCTATTGAATTTAGAATGTCTGAAAAATTCAAATTTTCCTTTCGTTTCATTTGAAATGGACATATGATACTCATTTAATGCAGGGTAAATTGTTTTTGCATACAAATTATTTTTTGTAGAGATAACCATTTTTCAATTTTTTTTTTTTATTTATAAAATTAAGAAATAAAACAAACACCAAAATTTAAAATTTGTCTGAAATTAAATTTTAACGATATTTTTTTAGTTTTAATTTTTTATTTGGGTTTTAGTTTTAGTTTTTGTGTTATTTTGTACTACATATTGCATGTTACAACTTGTAAGTTGTAAAAAAGAAATTTGGGGGCAGTTTTTATGAAAATTTCTTTTTTTTCAAGGAATGCATCCCCACTTGACATTATATGTGTTTTGATTCAAATTTTTGCACAACTTTTATATTTGATATTTTTTTCTATGATCCTTTCGAGTAGTCACTATTTCAGTTTCAACATGACCAATCCAAGTACTTACTTGGGTAGCTCGCTACTCAAGCTCCTTAAGCTAGTTTTTAGTCTTCAATACCTATATGTGGCTTCCATAGAATGTTCTCGTGACACCCAACTACATGAAATATTTTCAATTCTCTTTAAAAAAAATTAAGGATCTATAATAACTTCAAAATTAATGCCCTCTAATTCCATATCCACACTAATTCATATTCTACCTAAATAATTCCATAAATTTTGTTAAAAGAAAACTGCAATACCACCTAGCACTATTTTTGGAAGCTAGCAGCCACTAATTATGTTTGAAACCTATTGTTTTCTTAGAAGCTAATAGTTTTTAACCATTTTTAACATTTTTTTTTTTAAATTTAATGATCATTAATCATTTTTAAATCCACCTAAATAATTCTTTAAAGTTTGTTGAAAAAAATTGGAATACCACCTAACACTGTTCTTAAAAGCTAGCGGTTACTAACCATGTTCAAAACCTATAATTTTCTTAGAAGCTAACAGTTTATAATCATATTTAGCAACCTTATTTTTTAATTTAATGATCACCAACCATTTTTAAACCCACCTAAATAATTCCATAAAAAAATTTTAAAAAAATTGGAATACGACCTAACACTTTATTTGGAAGCTAATAACCACTAACCATGTTCAAAACCTATAATTTTCGTAAAAGCTAACAATTTCTAACCATTTTTAACAATAATTTAATGATCACTAACCATTTTTAAATACCCTACTTTTAATGCTATCAACCATCAACTCTATTTTAGTAACTCATACTGAAAGTTTTTAAGCTAGCAATCACTAACACTTAAAAAGATGCCATTTTTAAAAAATAATTCAAGAGAGCATAAATTTTGAATTCAATAAAAAATTTAATAATTTTTTTTAATGAAAATGTGTATTTTTTTTGTGCTATTAATATTAGTGGACTTTTTTTTTGGGAAACTAACTACTAGTCTTGAAGTTGGAGCCACTAACTCTCCAAAAAAAAAAAAAAAATCTCGATAAAATGAATTATCATCCATTTTATATCTCATTTATAAAAAGGAATGAGATTCACACATGTTTATTTTAGATATAAAAATTACTAAAAATTGGATCTTCAACAACAATTTCACAATTATTTGGAGACATTGAATGTTGAATTCAATTTATAATATACTCGAGTATCATACAGAGCATGATTAGTACTAAGATGTATTAAATCCAAATGAAGTTATTTAAAATGTGATTAAAGTTGGGAAATTAGTTAATGGTTGATAAATACAATCTAAATGTTCTCATAACTAAATATATTATTAAAACATATACAACTACTTAATAACTAGAGGTCTTTTTTAATAGACGCCAAGTTAATGAATGAAGATGGTAATCCATTTTGGCATCCCAACAATATTATAATTCCATGCTGATTTTCCCATAACTAAGCATATTATTCAAATATATACAAGTAGTTAATCTGGGCCCTCCACACGTGGTTAATAATGACAATCTAAATGTTCTCATAACTAAACATATTATTTAAACATATACAACTACTCAATAACTAGAGATCTTTTCTACTAAACATTAGGTTAATAAATAAAAATGGTATTACATTTTGGTATCCCAACAATTTTATAATTCCACACTCATTTTCCCTATCTCATATTGTACCTGGACATTTTTTTATTTTTTTTAATATTTTAATTTTATAGGTATTTCAATGGTAATGCCTTTAAAGGAAAGTGTGGCTGATAGATGAATTATTATGGTATAAATGTTTTGGTGTGAGAAATTGAAAACTTAAGGGAAGAACAAAGAGGATTAGCATTATTGAGTCCTAGGTTGCAGATTTCTCTCAATATAAATGGTATGTGCATGTCACTTTTTTAAGCTTTTTTTTACTTTAATAAAATTTAGTGGTTTTCATATATTATAAATCAATATTTATTAGTTTTAGTTATAAGGACCTCTTTTAATTTGAAGGACCTAATGGATTAGAGAAATAAATTAGAATTTGAAAAATAAATTAGAAGTTTAAAGAAAAACAAAAGAAAGCATATGTTTGTAATTGAAGAGCTAGAGATCATTATGAGATATGAAAATTAATAAAAATTAAAAGTTACAAAGTAAAAGAGGAAAAAAGGATAAGAAGAGGTTAAAATGATCAAAGAATATAAAATAATAGATTTCTTACAAATTGAAAAAAAAAAAAAAAAACTCAATTTCTATAATTAATACTCTTAATAATTTTGTTTAAGATATAATTTAAGATAAAAATATCAATTTTTTTTTTTTTTAAAATTATAAATTAAACAAAACCATTTTAAAGTTGAAGAGCCAGTTTATGAATATGGCCCTGATCAAAAGGCATGTTTAAAAAGTATTCATTTAAATAGAGGAAATTATTAATACAATTTTTTTACCCGTGTTTTTTTATATATATTCATGAAAATATAATTCAATTTTTTTATGTTTAATATTTATATTCATGAAAATATAAATCAAATGAATTAAATATAAGAATAAATTGAAAATAAAATAGAAAAATTAATGGAATTTAAATTAATAATTAAATTCATTGAGGACACCAAAACATAATTAAGTTAGATGTTTTTAAATCAATTTATTTTACTAAATTTTAATTTAGAATAGTAGAAGATTTCATTAATAATTACTTGTGTGGAATGGACTCTTTGATAACAAGTTTTAAAAATACAATTAATTTGTTGGAGGATTTCCTTCAAATATGTATTTATTTTTATTTTCATATTTCTAATGTTGAAATTTAAAGCATAGATGGGAAATAGTTGTTTACTAAATAATTTTAAGAAGCTAATTCTATTATTTTATATCATAGAAAAGAGTTAATTGCTCCTTTTGGCTCAAAAAAGAGTTATCATAGAAAAATATAATAAATTATCATGTGAATATAAAATGAACATGCACTTTAAAAAAATATGTTAGTATGTTAGATAAGTGATGGTTGATTTATGGGTCTTATGTAAAATCTGTATATCATAATCACAAATTTTAATGATAGGAAAATTGAAGTGTTGATTAAAATCAATCTATAATTTATTTTATTATAAAATGTTATCTTTTATTTTATAATAGATTTGACTACATGTTATTTTTTTCTATTAAATTTTAAAAAAATAAAAATCATGAAAATTATATTCATATTTGAAACTTCTTTTATTTATTATAAATCTTTTCATAATTATTAATATTATTGTACAATTTTTTGGTTTATTTCTAAAATGATTAGAATTTTTTATTCACAATCAAAAAATCAATAGAATAATATTTTGGTGTATATTTTAGAGTAATTTATTTCTATTTGAACTTTTTTTTTGTTAATTTAAATATGTCTTGGTAACCTATACTCTAGTTTTTTCAACATAAAATATGAAAGTATTTTCCTCTTCAGAGTGTTTATATTAGAACATTAGATAACCCAATATAAAATAAATTTTAAATGAATGTTAAAATGGGTTTTTTATGTTTAAATAAAATGATAAAAAAAATGGAAAGAGGTTTTCAATAATGTTAAAAAAATGAGAAAGTATTTTTGATAATGTTAAAAAAATGAAAAGGGGTTTCAAAAAATAACGGGGATTGTTTTAGACCTACACGTTATAATGAATAATAATATAAAAATAAATAATTAAATGTAACTATTATAAATATATAATATTAATAATAATGTGTTATGAATAAATAAAATATTATATACCTTCCACAAGCATGAAATTCAAAATTAGAATTTTGATTGTAGGTCATAATACCACACAAAAAAATTTACAAATGCAATACCTACCTTCATAAATTAAGGTCCATAACACATAAGCAAAGTCCCACACCATGCAAAATAATATGTTTATCCTATTTAGTATGATTCAAAATTTTAGTCTCAAAAATAATTTTATTGAAAATGTTTATTTTTAAGCCAATTATAAAAGGTTAAGTAATAGAGTAAATTTAGAGTGAGTAAGATCTAAATAATAAATGGGTGTGGTAAATGAATGGTGAAAATGATCTAAAGAGGGAAAATGTGCATAAAAATCATAAAAACATGTATGTTTTTCAATCATGATGAATTGAACCTAATGATAGAATGTGTATTGTGAATATTGGGTGATTAAGAACCATCACACATATTAATCATGTATAATTTCATATTTTAAACTAAAAATAATAATTGTAAAATAGTGATTTGACATGATAATTTTTAAATTATAATAAATTATTTATGAATTAGCAAACATCATTTAGCTCAAAAATCCAAAATTTGATGATGTAAGTTTTAAGATTCACTGAATGATGAATATTCGTAGTTAAATATGGAAGAAAAATTGATTGGAGTAAAATGTGCTCACAAACCATCACAAACTAAAGAAAGCATGGATTTTTGGAAGCACAATGATTGATAAGGAAGGGGTAGGGGTGAAATGTGCTCACCAACCATCACAAACTAAAGAAAGCATGGATTTTTGGAAGCACAATGATTGATAAGGAAGGAGTAGGGGTTAATTAGTCTTTAAAACATTAATTCTATTCCACTTAACATTCATGAGCCATTCATACAACATAAAGATTTAGCAAGCATAAGCAACTATCCACATAAGCATGAAACTCAAAAACACATCACATATGTGGGAAAACCTCAAGAGAAAGAAAATATAATGATATATGTAAATGTGCTTAGTCATATAAGACAAAAAACCAAATTTAGTGAAGCACCAACTCCATATGGAGTACCAACCCCAACTATCCAAGCACCCACTTGCAAGGAGGCACCAACCCCTTAGATGACTCAGTACCAACTCAGCCACCTAATTTTTTTTATCACCTTCATAACACTATATTTCTCAACCAATATATGATGACCACCTCTTCATCTCTTCACACTCGTACCCCTCTCAAACTGCCTTCTAGACTTCTTTACTCAATTAGGTCTCTTCAAGACTGATTAGGTCATATGACCTTGATCTTCATATGAATACACACTGTCAATTATTCATTATAGATCTTATATACTCCTATTATGTTATAAAATAACTCCTTATACTCAATTATGTGTTATTTCAATCGATTTCACATCTAACTCACTAACAAGCCCAAACAGGCCTAAACTGCCTTGTATATATACTAGTCTCTTGTTCATACACTACTTGGTCAGCCACACACCCTTAACCTCTTAGTTCAGCCATGTAATAGGTATTAATACTTATTATCAACACATTTAAATAATAATTTGATCACACATTGGTCAACCATAGCTCAATTATGCCTTACTCCTCTTTAGGGCTCATGAAGACCTAATTGCATTAAGTCTATCTTGTAACGTGTAGAACATAATCCCTTAAAACACCTTACACTTTTATAGATTCCAATATTATTTTAAATACACTTTAAATATATCCCAGATAACCTCTTCTGATTTTAACAACACATTATAGATTCAACTACTCATGAAACACTCATTACATCTCATTGTCTCATTAGGCCTATGTGTACTCAAACACTATCTGATCTCTCATGCTTGATCACCTACATGTCATGTAACTAGAACATAAAAATCATGTTTACATAATATCTATGACCTTAATTTCATCTTCTTTCACTTGTAACACTCTGACTCAATGACCAACATTGGTCTTACTCACCCTTTAGGTCTCATGGAGAACTGCTTCATTAGGTATGCTCTCTTGATGCTAAAAGTTGATATTATTGGATTCATATGGCCTTATCCAACCATAAAAAACCATTCCAAAACTTTGAAAATGAATTATTCTGCTCTCTTCCATGATTGGTTATATATACATCCTTTGTTCATACCCTAAAGCCCTCTTTAGGATAGACTGCCTTATTAGACCTGTACACCTCAAAAATTATCTTGCAAGAATGAAGTTCAGTCACTTCTTTAGCAGCTCTCCCATGAAAATTAAAACATATATAAATATACTAAATGACCTCATGAACATCCCAAACTAATTGGAACAACTTTACTTAGATAATAATAGCTCAAAAATAACTCTGCAACTTGCTCACTTAGAACACCTTGAAGACTCAAAAACATAGTCATAAGGAATTAGACTTCAACCACCTATGTATACACTTTTATTTAATCTTGATGCATTAAAATTATCCTATGACATCTTTATATCATATTAAAATTAAAAAATTGCAAGGTCTAATAGAAAATATTGGTCTTACAGACTAATTCCTTGACTTCTAGCCTCATAGTCCAATCCTGAATAGATAAGCCATTTTGTGAACACATTTTCTTCACTTAAAATAACCTCAAAAAATTATACAAAGAATTATCATGACTTAAAATTCATGAATAAAAACTCTATGTACTTTATTGCATCAAACTACCATGCTCAAACCTTCAAATTTCTCTCTTCACTTATGCCTGACTTTCACACTGTCTACATCATTAGGCCTATTAGTGACTAACCTACTTGGATCACCAAATTAGATCATCTAAGGAATATAACCTATCCATAAACCTTTATGGACATGAAACTTTAGTCTCTACCTTATTCATCCAATCATTTTCAAACTTTGTCTAATACAATTTTTGACAGCTACAACAATTTCTTCAAAAATAAGCTTGTAGTTTCACATTTTCTCTCTTATCTCTCTAAAGACCACCACCTAGAGGTACCTGGGAGATTCCAATATAATATCCAAACACTTACCTAGGCATACCAATCCATTCTAGGCACTTTTGATCAACATCTTTAATAATAGGTCCTTATTAGGGTTCTAAGAGGGTTTAAACTTATTTCCACTCTTAATGATCATTTATAAAGCATAGCCCCTCAATCCACAAAATAATTACTATAAATTTGAGATAGGACCTTCCCCATATACCATTAAATTATTAGGTTCCCATGAAAATGTTTAACATGAGCTAATGAGCACAAGAAAATCCTTCTTAGGTTGAGAACCCTTCATTCTGAGCACTCAAGAGACCTTTAAACAACTTTTCATGCCTTTTATTTCACACTATGATCTCAAACTACATGAACACACTTGAAACAACATACCTCACCTCTGAAAATTCTTACATAATCTCAAACACCTTGAAATCTAATCATGAGTCCCTCATTAGGACACACTTTCTCTTTTTGCTCTATAGGCCTTGAATTGTAAACCACATTAGGCCTTAAAATTGACCTTCATGCCTCTTTCCATGAACTCTCCACCTCACTTACATAATTAAAAAACTCTCTCATGCTTAAACACTGCCATAAATCCTTCACATGCCTTAACAACAAATCATGATACCTCATTAGGCCAGGCAAGGTCTAGGACTGGTCTAGTTGCAGACTTGGACTGAAGGCCTTACCCCTATAGGCTCACCTTGAAATTCTTATTGATGCCTCTATACCTTGCTCACATGTCTTACATGCTCCTCAAACAATGTCATACCTTTCCACATACATCTTCAAGCTCACCATGCACATGCCTCTTCATGACATGACTATGCTTACTATGCACTGTACCTTCCATGCTTGACCTATACCAATGATCTGAGACATTAGTTGTCTTGAAATTATATCTTTCAAGAATGAATTTCTCACATCACATACTATGAATATGTACTTGATCATCTTATCACATTTCACACTGCCAACAACACTCTTTTATCTCATGACCACACATTTCACTCTCATGGCAACACTCTTTCTTTCATGAATGACCTCACTCATGACAACTCTTCCATGCACCTAGTCATTACCAACTGCACTCTACCAACTATCTCTATTCACCTTGGACATCCACCTTATGCAACATTCATCTTCACAAGATGTTCCTTGATATCAATCTTGATCACTAATCAATAGAGAAGACAATGCTCAACAATCTCACCTTTTCATTACATGTGCATACCTCAATGAACACTCACCATGAACCTTCACTAGATGCACCTTGATATCAACCTTGATGTCAATGACAACACTTCTCAATGTGGATGCTTTTTATTGAAGCTTAGATTAAATAAATTGATAATTTAATCAATAATATCAATTTAATATTGAGGTTGTTATGTATCTCTAAAGTTCAAATAAAAAATTGAGACTGCTAATGAACCTTTTTATAAAAGAAAGTGGAAAACTAGAAATATTGTATTTAAATCCTAATTTGACCGATCTAAATTAATTTTCTAATTTTTTTACCTTAGCTTACACCCTCTATAATGAAATTGGCATTGAACTAATCAAAAACATACTTGTGGAAAGATACTTTGTAAAACTTGTGATAGTAATAAAGTCTACAATGAATATTTTTTTCTTCTAATTTTTCTTTCTTTCAATAAAAACAAAAATAATTTCATCTAGTTTCATAACTCAACTATTCTTTACAAGAACCAAAAACAACTTAAATATATTTATTTCTACCATGTTTAAATAAAAACATAATACTATAAAGAATATAACCTCATATCAAATTTCACTTAAAATTTATAAGATTATTCACTAATTTCATTTAAATGATATTTCTAGAGATAGTTATAATATCAAGAGAAAGTATACCATGGTCTTTTCCTCGGATCATAGCTCCAACAGTTTTCGGTGGATTGTTCCTAAGAAATGAAAAATCAATAAGATGTTAATTGTGTATTGTTGGTTTGTTAAGTTCTTATTAATATTCTATAAATTTTAAAATATACTTTTATAAATAAATATATTAATATGATTTCAATTAAAAATATTTTTTATTTTAATTTTAATTGATAAAACATTAGATTCAAAAAAATATTTTAAAAAATAATTTTTTTATGAAAAATAATGATTCCAAAAAAAATAATAAAAGTTTTTTCAAATTATTGGGCTTTACAAAATAGAAGTAATTTTATGTGAACATAATTTTTAATTTTTTTAATAAATTTTTAAAATTATAATTGTTTTCAATTAAAACATGAAATTTTTAAAATTAGAAAGTGAATAATTTTTGTGAAATTTAAAATTTTATATACGATAAATGTTTCATGTGGTTGTTTGAGGTAGATTTGAACTTCTATCTATTTTAGCTCATATTTTATTTTTTTAGTTAATTATTCTTGTGTCTATTTTGTCTATCCCCTATTTTACTTATCCCATTGTTGTTGATAGAGACGTCCCATTTGTGTATCAACGTCAGATTTTTATCTCTTTTATATTAAATTTTAAAATCTTCAAAACTAAAAACCTTTACATAATCAAATAAAAAAAATGTTTCCAAAAAAATTTAAATAAGTTAAAATAATTACATTTTTTATAATTTTTTTCAATTTTATTAAATATTATTTTTACGAGTATAAAAACTTAAAAAACACAACTCACATGATAAACAATTTGAAACCATAATCAAAGTGAAGATGTTACACCTTCAATAATATAACCTACTAATTGTTCGATACTAAAATTCTAAAATTTATTATAAAGTGTCACTTATTCATTATTAGTTGATATACATTTAGAACAATGGATTAAAATTATGCCAATATACTATTCACATATAATAATCTTGCTTTTTAAGCACTTATTTTGCCCTTTTTAAGTACCAAATACATAACTCATAATAAGACAGCTTTTTAAGTATTTATTTTGTCCTTTTAAGGATATATTAAGTAAACATTTGGGATATAAAAAGTGTGGTGGGAAGTCATGTCTCTGAGACAAAATAAATTATATGGGTTTGTTTCGTTCTATAAAGGATATGGTGTAGTTTATTTTTTATTTTATTTTTAAATTTAAGTTGAAAGTTATATGTAAAAAAAATTAATCTAAAAATATTAAAAAAGAATATATATATAAAAGATTTGTTCAAATATTATTTTGGATAATTTTTGGGATATTTAACAAAAATAAAAATGTAACAAAGAAGTTTTAGAATAACAATAACAAGACAAATAGAAAAAAATTAAAAAATAAAAGAAAAATGAAGCTTTTTTCGAGCGTGTATGCTAGAAAGCTTAGAGCATTCATTTCAAAATATAAACCCACCTTTGAGAAGGATTTTCGACATATATAATGAATGTAAATTTTTTTAGGGATATTTCTTTTTCAATAAAAATAATATAAACTCTATAAACTTGAGAAATACATGTATATGTTTGTTAAAATGTCTAAAAGTATTTTGGGTTTGTTATAACTCAAAAAAATATTTTTGAGCATATAGTAAGTCATTTTGATGTGTTTATGACCTAAAATATATATAATAATAAAACTAAATTCATTTTATAATTTTTTGTAATGATTTATTTATATGTGTGCATATCGTAGGAAGGCCTTAAAACTATATTTTGACCAAAGCATTGATATAGGTTTTGTGTGAGGTTCATTATAAGTTAGGAATATGTTATTATGGGTCACGAGATTATTCTTAAGTACTCATAGTACTTATCTCCTCTCTTATTTCAATATATTTTTAGTTTAATGTAAGTTCAAAAAAATGTTATAAGATGTGATATTCAATTGTTAAGTAAATGGAAACTAAAAGGGGTTGGATATCATAAATTTGATTATAAAATGATGGATAATTTACATTTTGGTTTCTATAACTTGGTTTAAATTCATTTTTTGTTGACCTAGACTATATCACATGACCTCTCCTTCACGAGATCTTCATTGATGGACTCTCCTCTTACTTTCACAAAATTTTGATTTCTTAGTTAATCCATACACATGGTAAAACACACATAATTGAATAATTCCTCCCCAATTTATCTCCTCTCAAACACCTCAACAAACTTCTCCCATACACTCTGAATGATCATAATTTGATACCATATTGAATTTTATTATAATTCATGTTACAAATAAACTTATTAAATAAATCATATAAATAAATCCATATTACTAAAATAAAAGAATAACTTTTTAAAAAAAAAATTAACAAACAAAAACCTATAACCATATGTTATATATGTAATAAAATAAAATTACATCTAACAACATCAATTTATTATAAACATTATTATAAAAATAATAACTATACTAATAATTTAAAAAAATATATATAGATAAAAATGAAACTATGATATATAATAAACCAACCTATTTTTAATTTTTATAATGATAAAAATTATCATCCACATTATCTTTATTAAGAATTATCATATATAATTTAGTTAGTATTTAGGTTTAATTTATTAAATCTATTATAATTATTTTTTAAAATTTATAATAAGATTTTTTTGGAGTGATTGTTATACCCATATATAACAAGTCATATAACAAATTAAGGGATAAGGTTTGGGTAAGAATAAATAATATTATATAAAAAGTTTGTTATGATTTAATATGTATAAATATTTTTTAATTTTTAGTAAAATTTATTTTAATATAAATATATTGAAAATTATTATGACATTATATGTAATGAAAGTGTATATATTATTTTTTAAGAGTAGTATTATTTTAATGTTGTTTTTTAATAATTTTTTATATATTTTTAATGTAAAAAAAATTGAAAAAAAAAAGAAAAGAAGAAAAAGAAAGAAAAGAAGTTTAGTCCATAAAGTATACTTATAGAATAGGATGTTTTAGTAAATAAATACTTTTGTTGCTAAGTGGTGTTTTAAAAGGGAGAATAATTATCTGTTTAGAAATTAGAGGCATGGTATTTTATATAAAAAATTTAACAAATATGTGATTTTGAATTTTTTAATAAATTTTTATAATGTTAAGATAATTATAATATTATTTTTATTTTAAAATTTATTAATTTAAATTATTTTAAAAAATTAAAATATAAAAAATATAAACAAAAAATATTTTAAAATGATTATTTGAAGTTGAAAAAAAAACCTGAAAAATATATAAATATAAAAAATATTTAAAAATATATATAATGAAAACATAATAAAGACATCAACATTAATGTAGATCACATAGAAACCATAAATAGTAAAAATTATATAACAATAATAGTCACTTTTGTAACAAAGACAAGAAGTGCATATATATGGATGCATTTAAAATAAGATTCAGATATGCATGAGGTATTATAGAAAAGAGGAGAAGCACCTAACTAAAAACTTGAAAGGTGTCCATGATTATGATCTTTTAATAAGCTTTTAATAATAATGATAACAATAATAAATTTAATATAAAGTTTTCTTTTGATGTTACAAAATTTTAAGATTATTAATCATTTTTATATTTATTAATTTTTTTAAATTGATTTTTTTAATATAAAATAATAAGATTAATATTAATATTAAAAAAATTGATGTTACAAAATTTTAGGGTTATTAAAAAAAATTATATTTATTAATTTTATAAAATTAATTTTTTTAATAAATTGTTAAATTTTATAAAATTTTCTTATATTTACCATTAAAATGAACTAATTTTATATTTTCATTTTTTAAAATACTTTTCCTAAAAAATTGTTCAATAAGAACATAATACCATTTTAAATATTCTTCTAAAGGATGTTGATTATTATTTTTTGATGTTTTTAAATTTAATTATTTAAAAAAATATATTTTTCTTTTCATTAATTAATTTTAAAAATATCTAAAAAAAATATGAAATTTATTGTTTTTTAACTAAATCATTTTTAAATATTCTTTTAGAGGATTTTTTTTTGGGATGTCTTTAGATTTAATTATTTAAAAAAAAAATTGTTAGTTTTGAACTAATTAGTAAAAAAATAAATTAAAAGAAAACATTAAATTTGTTATTTTTGAACTAATTAGTAAAAAATAGTAAATGCATTCATTTTGGGAAGCAGTAATATCTACATAATATTTTTATATTGAGGTTGGGTTTATATTCCTATGGAAGAGATAAATATAATGGAGAGACATTGCTAGTACTAGTAAAGAGCTTCATGGTCTTTAGGGCGAGAAGGATCAACCTAACTTAGTAAGCCAAGTTTAAGAGGAGGATGGAGAACCATAAGTAGGTGAATGTTAATTACTAATTTATGAGCTTGATATTAGCTTGAAGAATTTATTATTCCTTTATTAAAAATTATGAGATAAAAATATTAAAGCCAAGGATGGTGATCACTATGAAGGCGATGATGAAGAGCAACCTTTTGTTATATATGAGATGATATTTGTATTGTTTAGTGTGAATCAATCCCATTTAAGGAGAAGCTGAGATGAGGCTTAATTCCACATGTGGATGTAGTAGGGTTAGATCTCCATATTGGTGTTATTTTTATCTAGTGAGGCCAATTCTTATTGAGGAAACGTATTGAAGCCTAGTCTCATTATTATCTCTAGGTAAATAGTTGTGTGTCCCTATTCATATTTTGTATTATTATGAACATTTAGGTGTGTCTATGTTCATATGTATGTTTTCAGGATAATTCTCACAATTATGATTTTTGGATGATAGAGTATATCCTTATTCAAATGGTTGTTCAATAAGGTTGATCCCAATGATAAGGTGTAATGAGGTTATACATGTTATTGTTTGTCAATATGCCAAATTGTAAATATGTTCTAGTTCACATACATATGGTCTTATCTCATAATATTTGAACTATACAAGGTTGGGAATTCTAAGTATTATCACATATAATTAGGTTAGTATATTAGTTTAATATATTAATCCTATTGCAATTAACTTTGTTAATTTATAGTAAGAAGATATAAGTTTTGGTTGAGAACAAATAGGATCTTATAACAAAGGCTTGTTTTGATTCAATATGTATAATTACATATTCTCTAATGTTTAATATATTTTATTATGGTACAATCATGTTGAACCCATTAATCTTATGTTTCATTTAGACATTTTCACAAACATTTTTAGAATTACCTACCTGGGAGATTTCAGTAAAAAAAAATTGAGTCATTTATATTAAGGAATTTTGAACTAAGACACCTAAAGGAAATACCCTTTTCCCTTAAAATATCCAATCTAAGCTCATACATGTTTTTGAGCTATCTATAAGGCTCCAGTGTTTATGTGCATGTTTAGGAGGATGGAATGAAATTTTTTGCAATCATTAATATATATGCACTGGGCTTGAATATATATTATGATAAAAAAATCACCCTTATTAGCTTACATCTCATTATGACATTATCGCAAATAATTTTAAGAGTATTTGTAGGATTTTTATAACCCAAATTACTTAATCAATGTATAATAAGGTGTCTTAGGTCATTTCACACTCTTAGAATAAATGAAGCCATACACACACGGTAACATTCTTCTTGGGTGTGGATGGTGTATATCCACTATATATGTCATTGTATGCCATTAGTGTCCCTAAGGTTAAGGCAAAAAAATATAAAAAATTTATACACATTATTTTTACTTTACTGACACTTTACTTCTTAATGGCTTGTTGATGTATTAATTTTCCTTAGTATGTGTTTATGCATACATAGTAATTAGGATGGGTTGGCTTGTAACATTTTATGAGAGTCAAGTCATGGAATATTATTCCTACTACTAGCCTTGTATCACCATCACATTATCTTAATTTTCATCAATTTTTATACTCTTCATCTGACCCTCTTTTTCCCCATTACCTACACATAACTATCTTCATCGGCCCTACCAATGATGTCCTATAATACCCTTATTTTGGTTGATGATGCTTTATTTGTTTTTGGATTTATCTGTACATCAAAGGATAGGTCGATGACATTGGCTAAAATTATTTTTTACCTTTAGGGATTTGATCCATATTTATAAAGTTATAATTTTTCATTTTTAAGATATAAATGATCAATTATATCTTCTTGTGCACATAAATAAAATTTAGGGAGAAGAGGAGGATTTTTGTCTAAGAGGGGCTTATGCCAAGGAAGATAATTTATCATAAAAGGTCTTGAATATTTATGAAATAGTAGCCACACTTGCAAGTTTTACCAAGTATTTAGAGTCCCAAATATTAGTCTACTTAAGGTTTCACTCATGCATCTTAACTTTTCTTACAACAATCTCTCATAAATTTATACAAGCTAACGTGAAAATTAATGCATAAAAAATTAAACCAATTGTAATTATATATAATCTAATCTCTCTTTATTATTTAATTTGGTTGATATTGTGAATGATGTCTATCTCATGTAATTGATAGTAAATTTTAGTGCATGTTTATTGCTTTACTAGTGTATTTTACATTATTGTTACTCATAAATATTTATTTACCATCTAGTAGAAATTTATTTCTTCTAGATCATGCATTATCACCTTTATTTTGCATATATATTTCTTTATAATCTAGTGACATATCAGTTCTACAAATGTCCCTCACCATCTATCTTCTCTTACACATCCAATTGTATATCAAATAAACATTCCCTAACTCCAACACTTAATGAATCACCCATTCCACCAAAGAAGTGTCAATCTAAAGATAAATTTCCTCCAATCATAAAGGTTTCCAAATATTATCTCAATGTTCAACAAAATACCCTATGGTTCTTACCAAAAATAAAACCAATGAAATTAGAAAAAATCAACACTATGCCATGCAAAATCTCTCTAGTAAAACTCATTTAAACATATCTGGTCCATAGAAAAATTATCATGTAATAATTATAAGTTATAAAATAATATCTATGAAAGCTTGATATTTCACATCCTTTTCCACATCCACAAAGTCCAAAGAGTATAGAATTACATGTGATTGATACCATACCTCACCCTTGATCAAATAGAAAAATCTCAATATAATTACCAATGGATTATCTTATCAACAATAAAATCATCTATAAATTATTTATTATCCTTATTTATTTATTATAGTCACAAACAATGAATCCCAAGTCTAAAGGATCTTAGTATATGAAGGTTTGAGCATAGACATTACCTCCTTATAAGTAATTTAGACCTTAGGATATTTCAAAAATAATTTCAAGAAAATAAAGTAGATTAAAAAAACAACAAAAATGACCTTGGATATATATATTCCTATAAAAATAACCCATAAAATCATATGAATTAAAATTATGGTCCTCAACCTCCCACTTTCTTACAATTTTCTTTGAGTTCTACATTAGACTCATTATATAAAATTAATTATTTCTTCTAAAACCCAATGTCTAATTCATTTAGAATAATTTTCACTAAAAACTTGAAGCTAACCTCAATCCATGGCATCTCCTAATTTCCAAATCTAAAATTTTATTTATAACTCACATAACTAACACAATAAATAATGTGTCCCTCCCCAAAATATATCATCATGCATCTTGACCTACATGTCAAAATTACATATTTTGATGACGATGAACCCAATAAACTTAAAAATAATACTACTAATAAAATGAAAATGAATACATCTAAGTTACCATAAACCATAACCGATTACCTTAACCCCCCCTCTTACAAATGGATATGAGATGAGGGAAATAATAATGATCCACCTTGTAAATATGATGAGGAAACATATGATGATGACTTAATTTAATGCAATGAAAATCAGGTCATAAAAATATTCCAAAACCCCCTCTTACTCTCTTCTCAATCTCTTTTTTATTATAATAAGGACACAAATAATGAGTAACATCAATAAGAACATTGAAAATAATTTTTTTATTATTAAATATTTCTGTGATCTAATGATGATATATGTTAATATTAGATTGTGAATAGAAAACAAAGTGATTTTGTATAATTTATAATATATATATATATATATATATATATATATATATATATATATATATATATATATATATATATATATATATATATATATATATATATATATAATTGATGATGTAATTGGATAGGTTGAATGGAAATTTGAACACCTTTTAAGATTAAATAGAAGAAATGAAGAGTAAAATAGACCACTGGGTAAATAATATTTTTGATCGGTATATATCTCAATTTTTTTTAAGGATAAATTTTTTTTATACTACTTATGATTTGTTTGTGAGGGTCATAAGAGTTAAATTGTTAGAGAAGTTTCTTGTGCTATCGAAGATGTTGGGTATGGAAAAGGCTATGGTGTTGATTCTAGCTGACATGAAATAGTTAAGTAAGGTGGCATGGGGAGTAAATTAAATGAATGGGAAGTCAAATATTGTGATAGGAAAAAAAGATGAAACCTAAAAAACAAATCCAATAAATGAGTATTAAAACATAGAAGAGGAAAATGAGATAAATGGTATTCAACAAGAGTTAGACAATACAAGATATGGGGAAATAGAGTGGCAAGGATGCATAATATATAAAGATAGATGCAATTAGGAATGTTAAAAGGATATTGTAAGTAACAAAAGGAAATAAACCTCCACTAGAAGTGATCATGCCTAATACTCATAATATAATAGGAATATCTTATAACTGGACAAATTTTATGGGTTATCTTTAGAACTGATTTTAAACATATTTTCACTTGAATTTAAGTTTCAATAGTATATAAGTACATCATAATTTAGGTATTTTTATAATAACTCTTTTTATAATATTTTAAAATTTTAATTCACTTCAATCTATATAATTATATGTTTATTACTATTTTTTTATATTTTATTAAAATCTAAATTAAACATGTCCATATATTATTTAATATAATGTCCTTTGACCTAAAACCACTTCCATAAAATATGGAGTTAGAGCATGAAGATTCAAAGACATGACACACTGAGAAAGTTGCAAGGTATTGTTTACAAAGAGTAGATTAAGATGACAACTATGGGTGTTATTTTTTTTAGATAAGTATCAGGTTTATCGAGACCCTTGCCCATCCAATCATAAAAAGAGGAATACAATCTAACCTAGTTAAAACACCAATATCAATAAAATAGCCATAAACCAATAGCCCAAAGGCTAGCAACAACTCAAACTACCGACTACCCACCCACAAAGAGATATAATACTTATATGACCACATAATTAATCCCAAAAGATAACAAATTTTAGTGAGGGGAAATAATCTAAAAGATTAGTCATCTTGTCTTTCTTGCCTTTATTCTTTTTTACCTCCAACCACAGATTATGGTTAGTATCCATCATTACCAACTACTTATTTATATTTTGGGAGTCCAAGAATGCCTTTAAAGATGACTCTTTATCTAAACCTGAACTTTCATATTTGTGACCTCTCTTATAACCCCTAATTGCAATTTTCAAATCTAAACTCTGATCTTTTACAACATCCCCTTCAATAAGCACCACTTCTTTAGCAGATTTTTTTTCTCACCACTCTCTTTGTCCTTCATTTCTAATTTTTATTGACTTTCAATACCCTAAAAAACATCTTCAACCACTATTTCTAGATCAAAAGTGCTCCAACTACCTAATTTTGGATTCACCCCCTTTTTATTTGGCATTTGAGAATGACCCCAAGGACAAGAGGCCTAAATATGGCCTGGAAATCTACAATTATGACACCTAAACATTGTATTTTCATAATCAAGATTTTGAGCATGAAGATGTTTTCCATTTTTCAGGATAATTTTATCTGGAATTGCTTGGCTAAGATCTAACTCCACACATATGAAAGCGTATGTGTATAAACTCATGGCAAATCTTTCTTGATCACTTTTGATGAAAGAGCTCAAATAATCTCCAATCACCCTCACTGTTGGCCAAAAATATAGGGGAATATTTGGAAGCCTAACCCAAATAGGCATCTTTGTGACTGAAAATGAAATCGGATCAAACTTTGGAAACCATGGGGTGATAAATAGACTAGCATTCCCCTAGAACTAGGGACCATCTGCAAGGATTTTATTATAGTCTTCTTGATCTCATTAATGTACAATTAAAAATCCTTTCGAACAAAGTGGTATCTCAAAAAAAAATGTCCATGTTTCAAAACCCCATTGATATAATGTTTCAATTTTAAGACATAAACCATTGAAATTGTAAATTATTGCATCATCTAAAAGGGCTTGCTGATAAATAACATACATCCTGAGTGAAAACCTCAACATAAGGAACCTTTGAATCTTGATCCATAATGTAATCTTAAGGAGAAGGAAGAGACTACTTAGAGTTTGATTTAGATGCAACATTTCTAACCACATCGATGACAGTCACTGGTTTGGATGCTTAAGAAGGGGGAATTTTTTATGGCCTTTCACACCTCCCTGTAATCTAAAATCCATTACAATGATTGAATATCTACCTATATTGTATCTTGATAATGGAATAAAATCCTACATGACTCTGCCCTCATTTACCAAAAAAAGAATCCATTGATAACCAAAGAAAAGCTCTAAATTTTATTTTAGATCCACCTCTAAATTTTTATCTTCTACCCAAAAGCAATGACTCTTCCTTGAGAGGGATCAGATCATAATTTGAAATCCTCTCTTTTCCCCTACTGAGAAGGTAGTGACATAATAGAGATGCCCAAAAGCCTCCCTTAAAATCACTCCTAGTTTCAACCCATCACCTTCTGGTAATATAATCCCTCCATGTTCTTCCACATTGTAGAATTTACCTCCCCCAATCAGATCATAGTGTCTTAAATAGCCTTTGACTATTGGGATTTTGCCTTCCCCTATTTTCATCAGTAGATCTAATACTCTGATGTTGTTGTGACTCCATACTATATTCAAAATGACATGGCCATTCAACCTGCTTAGACTCCTTCATTCAAAAATGTCATTGTCATTGATCCATCACCGACTGTAAAAATCTTAACATTGAAGGAAACCCTAGCGCTCTCCATATTTTATCAATAATAAATCTATGGGTGTTAATTATGAGGGCATAAAATTATACAATAACTTGTGATGCAATGGGGACATGATGTAATGGCTTGAAAATTATCATCTAAAGTGATGTTATTTAATCATTTTTGCATATTTTGGGTAACCACTAACATCAAAAACACTATTATGGAAATAAAAGTTGTAAGAGGGTAGAAATTGGTGCCAAGATAAGTTTGGTGTAGAGATTTATGTTTGAGGTGGCCCAAGAGCCCATTTTGATGTAGAGGTGAATGTTTGAGGTGGGCCAATAACCCCATGGTGTTAATGTTAAGTATATTGATGTTGCCCTAAAAAAGGAGTGTTACTATTAGAGTTGATAATTAAATGAATGCTTTTAATGTTTGAAATTTAAAATATTTTGATTAAAAATGTTGTAACTCTAAATTTTAGTATAATATTGGAGTTGATAATTAAATGAATGTTTGTATTATTTAAAAATTAAAATATCTTAAATGAAAATATTGTAATTATGAATTTTAGTACACCCAAAAATATTAAAACTTAGTTTTGGATTTTCATTGAGAAGATAAAAAATTAAATATTTTATATTTTGTTATGAGAAATGAGCATGCATAGTTGATGGATACATTACATCATTAAAAATGAACATGTACAGTTGATGCGTACCATATTACTCAATTAAAATTTAAAAGTGATATTTCTATGAAATTATTATATTTTGGTCTATTAACTATGCACAAATTATAAATATATTAATTGATCTGATTGTGACTATGTCATCATCCTTCTAACTTGGGCACCACTAGTTGTTAAACTAGAATTAGTAGTGAAAACCTAAATGAAAATCTTAATATGAGTTTTACATACCATTTCTAGATAAGAGTTAATGTTTGGAAACTCATTTATTCAATCCAATATCTCTCCAAAAAAACAAATGTGGCCCATAAAAATGAAGGTTGTGTTAAAGTAATCCTCCCCTTTTAAAATAATAAATAAGTACATTGCCATCACAAAGGATCAAATTGATTTAAACAAATAACTATTTGCATAAAGTTTATAATTCACTTTTATAAATAAGTTAGATAAAAGTTACGTGATTGAAAAATTTAATATTTATATAGGTTACGAGGTATAGTTTATTTGGTCTTGGTAACTTGTAAAGGTAGTTTTAGTTGTGAGTTTGACTTTTGACCTACCCTACGGTGTCAAGTGACATCCTAATTTCCACTCCTCAAAGATTCATAGGGAGACCCACCCTATGTTAGAGAAGATAACATCTGGTACCATACCAGACAGCATTTATTCCCTTGGGTTAATAAAAAAACAATAATAAGAATGTCCATCAAATGTAGACAAATTACATTTTGCAAAAGAAGGAAAGCACTTAACTTAGATAAATGTAATGTGTTTAAGATAGTAATTAGGTTAGGGCATTACAACTAATACCATTTTAGCTAAAATTACAATAGGGAAATCCATAACAACAAATGGGTTTTTGCTTCTCTTTCTAAAAATATTATATTTCACTGTGATGCTGAGGCATTCAAGGTTTTAGCAACAATCATTATTGGCAAGGACAAAATCAAATATCCCCAACTTCATTTTGTAAAGAAGATAAAAGTGGTCCTATTGGTTGATCTTATCTATGATGTTTTAAGAAAGAAAGATTTGGCATTTTCAAATAGGGTTTTAGTTGAAAAGTTTAGATATTTTTGGCCAAGGCCCAAAGTCATTGATGAATGGATTTAGCCCATTGAAATTATTTATTGAAGGGTAGATTGAACAAAAGGGTTTATGGAAGAATTTTTATGCCTTTTTCTTTGAGTTGAAGGAGGAGAAAGATTTGATATTTAAAAAATCAAGGAGACTTTATCTAAACCAATGGTTTATTGATTTAAATCAAGAAGAAACAATACCTTAGGTTGTCTTTGTTTGAGTAAAATTTCTTAGGATTTATACTATATTTTGGGATAATAAATCCTTTGCTAAATTTTAGGATAATAAATCTTTGATTTTTATTGGTAATAACATGCTTTGATTCAGTGATAGCACTGAGTAAAAAGGCAACGTTGCATGTGCTTGATTCATTTTTCAGTCAAATTGGGATGGATGGACATATTTGTAAGAGCTAGATTATAAACAATTACCTTTCAAATGTAATGAATGCCATGACTATGACCACTTTTCTAAGAATTGCAAAAGGGAACACAATATACTTCAAAAATCATGAAACACTCCACTACATACTTTCATGGCAGTTAAAATAAGAAGACACCCTCACCAAAAAAATAGTCAACATAACCTAGGGGCTAAATAGTGACAAGTACATTGAACAAGTTTGAAATATTATGAAAATGTACTAAGAACCCACTTGATACACAATGCAAAAGTTAGGTAGAGAGAGGTGCAAATTAATTTAATATAATATCACTCCAATCAATAATGATCAGGTGATCCTTGGTTTATAGATAAGTCTCCAAAATTTTAGTTTACAAGTTTAAACCAAATGGTAGATCTCCACATACGAAAGGAAACCCCAAATGAATGGAAAATGTATAAAAGATTAATAATCAATGTAACTGTAGTAGATATAATCAATTTAACCTTAGAATAACTCATATTTTTAGTTTCACTAAACTATTTAATGTGGATTTGCATTTACAGGTTGATCGAAGTTCATATGTAATGCTTTCACTCGTAAACTTCAATGTAGTATATAAATATACTACATATAGTAGATATATAATTTTAAGTTTTTTTTTAATTTTAGTAATACTATTAAATAGTCAAAATATTTTTTTTAAATTGATATTTTTATTTCAAATTATAATATATATTATAAAGAACTCAAATTAATTTACTTATAAATGTAAGTTCAACCAAAAATGTTTTAATTGATTAACTAATTATTTACTCTTTACTATTTTTCAACTCAATCTATAGAGTTTTTGCTAAACCCTATTACTCTTTTTTTTCACTCTCTTTTTTTTTAATTCAAAGTAAGTGTAAGTTTTGTTGGGAAGACAAATTATAAGTATTTATTACATGTTATTTTTAACAGATTATTATTAGTCCCGAAGGGTTATCTATTGCATTCCCTTAGATTTAAATGGTGATTATTCCATGTTTGTTTGGCCAATTGTAGGTGAGTGTTTTTTATGCTGGAAAATGTTAAACTTTATACAAAAAAATGTAGCAAGTTTGTTAACATTGTAAATAAAAAACATTATTTACCACTTTTTTATTGGTGCAAAAAATAGCATGTTATGAAATGTTTTGCATCTCTTGAAACTTTTAAATCATCTCCTCTGCTAGAAGGGTGTCTGTGATAGTCATGCAATAATTTTTTATAGATAGGAAGGGTAGTGGGGAAGTAGATAGAATTTGAACACCTAAGCCTTGTGCATCAAGTGCCATCACACAACAAATAGGTGCCTTCACACATGGCTCCTACTTGACTATTGGATTTCTATAGTAAGCCTTGTTGGGTTGGTTCAGTTCTTCCTATACTTTGTCTTGAGTTGCATCTCATGCAGTTGGTTTTGTTAGGTTCTACAGTATCTCCTTACCTACTGGTTAAGCTTGAGAATTATCTACTTATTTGTTACTAATGGAAGATCCAACATTTGATGGGAATGTTCTCATAATGTAAGAGATTCTCAATTATATTCCTCCCAGTTTCATGAGTAGTATGTCTAGCAAAGGCTTTACCAATCATTGTTTTTGTAGATGCAGGAAAATTTTAGGATTTGTTGTTGGAGAGTAAACTCTAAAGTATCATTGTATTTCATTTAGTTTTACCAATTCTTATAAAAGTGGTTTCTCCCAAATGGTCTGTAGGGGAGAAAATGTTGTCTCAGTTAGACTAGAAATATACTTGGAATCTTTTCCATGGGATTGAAAGTTGAGGTACATGGTTTTGTGAAAAAACTAATTTGGTATGTTTAAGTTGTTTTTGTAGGAATCTTGTAATCATTATAGAGGTTATGTTTATTTTTTAATTTTGTAATTTTTTTTAAGTACTGACCAAAAATCATCCCACTACAATTACATTCAATATGTTGCATTGCTTTTGTGTTTTTTAACTACTTATAATCTTTTTGTTTTTCTTCTTTATTTCTATTCTAAATGAAAAACCCTCTTTCTACACTTCACCTTCTAGTACTGTATTTTTTACTTACCATAATTTTTATCATAATCATAGTAATGGAAATGGATTTCAACACTGTGGTGTTTATAATCCTATTGTTATGCTTCCTTGATAATATTTAGTACATGTTAAATGTAGATAGCCATGGAAAAATAGGCTTCCCAGCCCATATGAAGTGCCTCCATCCTCATTCTCCTAAGATCACTACCCAAAAACACCTTCATGGTGCCATCCAGAGAAGCATCACAAGAATAAAAAATTCAAAAGCTCAATCACTTCTACAACATCACCATTACCATCATAATCATCTTCCCCTCGTGCAGCTTGGATGATGGCTGAAATTAAAATTGGTTGAATCTTATATTATTGATCAAAACATGTTTAAAATATTTTTATTTTTATCTTTTATTTTTAGAATATAGGAATCCCACAATAAGTTAGACATATTAATGAACCCAAAAACTATCAAGAACAAGAAAATTACCAATAGGCCAAGATATTGAAAAAATACATAGAATTGATTCATATTGATTGCTTGAAATAATTAAAAACTCAAAATATGCTTAAATAATCCTCAACTCAAACTTTAGATTTGACATGCAAAAATTTGAAAAATCTAAAAATCTAAAAAAATGTCTATTTTTAGCAGCTGCTATTTATATCAAGCATTCAAGTGCATGCGGCTATAAAAATTTATTGAAATAATCTAAATAGTAAAATTAGCCTATGAAACAAAATTCAACTGAAGTTGACTTTCGATTCTAAAAATATAATCTCTAAAAATAAAAAATTCTTTAAAAAATCATTAAATGTTAATTTTAGACCTTCAGATGATCACGTTTGGCCTTCAAAAAATATTGAAATCAAATCTAAGCAGATAGATTAGCTTAAGTCAAAATCAAACTTTTTGATACGATCATTTTGGCATGTGAAAGACCTTAAACAAAGTTATGGCCTCCAAAAGGTTGGCCTAATTTTTTGCATCATTCTCCTCTGGTTGTAAATAACTCATCTCTTGCGAGTTACCTTAATTATACTACTGCTATTTTTCCTTATCAATCTTCTTCAGCTCTCATTCTATAATTCAAGTATTGTCTCTTTGCTACAACCATTCCCATTGTACCAAATACATGTTATAATTCCCTTGCCTTGTGCTCACTATCTTATATCAAAAACTTGAACTATTTTTTCTTCTTCTTCTTTAGAACTTATTGCTCCCAATTTACTTCTTCATATTCATCATCTTCACCATCTTCTCCATGGAATTCATATAAATCTAAAACATTAACTACTATAGATATATCAAAATTTTGTGGTAAACTTACCTCATAGGCATTATCATTTATTTTGTTCACAATTTTGCATGGTCCAATTTTATTGTACTTCAACTTATTGTATTTGCCTTTTGGAAATCTCTCTTTCCTTAAGTAAACTATTAGCAACTCTCCTTATTCAAATACCTTGAATCTTCTTTTAACATTTGATGTTGTTTTATATTTCTCATTACTTTCCTGCAACTTTCTTCTTAATCATTTTTGCAACTGTTGTATATGCTCTATAAATGCTTCTACATCATCACTAATTCAATCTATAATTGGAAATTGTACCAAGTCTAAAATAGACATAAGATTTCTCTCATAAATAATTTAAAAAAGTGACTTTTCTTTTGATCTATTTACTGAACTGTTATATGTAAACTCAGCTTGTAGTAAAGCCAAGTCCCATTACTCTGGCATCTCTCCCACTATGCATCTCAATAAATTTTGCAATATCCTATTCACAACTTTTGTCTATCCATCATTTTGTGGGTGATATGTACTACTAAATTGTATCTTAGTGACCATCTTCTTCCATAAAGTCCTCTAAAAATGGCTTACAAATTTCATGTCCCTATCTGAAGTAATAGTTTTTGGAACACCATGCAATCTCACAATATCCATAAGAAATAATATTGTAACTCTAATGGCATCATTGGTTTTCTTACATGTAATGAAATGAACCATTTTATAAAATCTATCTACAACAAAAAAAATTGAATCATTACATCTCTATGTGTTTGGCAATCCCAACACAAAGCCCATACTCAAATCTATCCATGGTCCTCTTAGAACTAGTAATAGCATGTACAGTCTAGTATTTTGTGTATGTCCTTTAGCCACTTAACATATTCCGCACCTTGAAACATACCTTGTCACATCTCTCTTCATCTTTAGCCAAAACTATGTTTTCTCCACCAAATTTATTGTCTTCATCTTACCAAAATGTCCAACCAAACCACCACTATGTAATTCTCTTATTATATTATCTCGTAGAGACCCAACTAGATTGCATAATTATTTCCCTTTGAAGAGATAACCTTCTTGTATAAGATACTCATCATGAATAATATTTGTCCCACCTACTAATAGATTTTTTTACTATTTAACTATCTTGCCAAAATATGGATTAGTATCATATAATTCTTTGATAACATCAAATGCAACTACTTCACTCACCATAGTAGTTAATAATGCTACTCTCTTGCTCAATGCATCAAATACTTGATTCTATTTTCTCGATTTATGCTCCAACACAAAAGTATACCCCTGCAAGGAAAAAACCCACTTTGCATGCCTACTATTCAACTTCTTTTGTGTGTTCACATACTTCAAAGCTTCATGATCTGTAAATAGGATAAACTCCTTAGGCACCAGGTAATGCCTTCAATGTCTTAATGCTTGTATAATTGCATAAAATTCAACATCATAAGTAGAATACTTTATCCTTACCTCATTCAATTTTTCATTGAAATATATTATTGGCTTTCCTTCCTGACTCAACATAGCACCAATTCCTATAAATTAAGCATTACAATCAACATTAAACACTTTATTAAAATATGATAATACTAAAATTAGTATTTTTGTAATCTTCTTCTTCAAAAATTCAAATCTTTATGTCGCTACTCTAGTCCATACAAATTCTTTCCCTCTCATGCAATCTGTTATTGATGCCACAATACTACTAAAAATTTTAACAAATTTTATGTAAAAGGTTGTTAAACCATGGAAACTTCTTACCTCTGTAATGCTTTTTGGAATAGGCTACTCAATAATTTCCTTTATCTTTTCTTCATCTATTTTACACCATCTATTGAAACCATCAATCCCAAAAATACCAAACTATTCTGCATAAACTTACACTTCTTTAAATTTGCATAAAACTTTTCCTTTCTTAACAAATCTATTACCATTCTCAAATGTTGTAAGTGTTTTTATTTACTCATACTGAATATCAAAATATCATCAAAATAAACAACCATAAACTTACCAATATAATCTCATAGCACTATATTCATCACCCTCATAAATGTGTTAGGTGCATTAGATAATCCGAATGGCATCACCATCCACTCATATAAGCCATCCCTAGTCTTGAATGTAGTTTTCCACTCATCTCCTTCATGAATTCGATTCTGATAATAGCCACTCCTTAGATCAATCTTAGTAAAATATTTTTCTCCTGCAAGGACATTCATCATATCATCTAAATGAGGTATAAAAAACCTATATTTTATTGTAATTTTATTAATTACTCTATTATCCACACACATTCTTTATCATCCATCTTTTTTTGGAGTTAGCAATGTTGGTGTTACATATGGACTCATACTCTCCCTTATCACTTTCTTCCTTAGCAATTCAGTAACATGTTTATTTAATATTGCATGTTTTGTTGGACTCATCATATAAGCTTCTTGATTGGGTAGATTTGATCCTAGAATCAAATCAATGTGATGCTAACTATATCTTTTCAATGGTAAACCATCTAGTAACTCATCAGGTATATAACATCTATATATTCTTTTGACACTCTTTTTGCTTCTGTTGGTATTGGCACCATTTCTATTTCTTCATTATTTGCTCTTTCGACACTCTTTTTACTTCTGTTGGTATTGGCACCATTTCTATTTCTTCATTATTTGCTACTAGTGTATAAAAGCAACCTGCTACCTTTGTATATTGGATAAATTCTTTAGTATAGAGCATGCTTTCTGTCTTCTCTTCGTCTTTAAGAGGTAACAAAAATATCTTTTTACCACCTTTCCAAAAAGTGTATGTGTTCTTTGTTCCATCATGAACTACTTTCCTATCAAATTTCCATGGTCTCCCCAATAACACATGGCATGCATCCATCAGAATAACATCACACCATATTTCATCATTATAAGTTTTTCCTATAGAAAACTTGATTAAGCACATTTTATCTACTATAACCTCATTCTCTTTCTTAAATCATGAAATTTGATAAGGGTTAGGATGCTTTTCACATTGCATATTTAGTTTCTCGATCATTTCTTTAGAAACCATATTTTCACAACTACCACCATCTATAATTACTTTGCATGCATTTCCATTAGAAGTTCATTTAAAAATATTTGATCACAACCATGCATCACCACCTTCTTTATTATGCACTTGATCCTTCCTTGGAGTGATCATGGTTCTTCTCATCATGAGATTCTCTCTAACATCAACTAGTGCAACTTCAGTATTATGCTCTTCTATTTTAGCCTCAACTATATTTACTCTTGGTCGATCTTCTTGCCTCCTTTCTTGATCTTGATAGTGTGGACACTCAAACACTCTATGCCCTTGTTCTCCACATGTATAACAGATATAAGATCTATGATGACTCTAAAACCATCCTCTAGCACCACCATAACCTCATCTTCTCTAAAATCCTCTTCCTTTTTGTTGGTATTGAAACCCTTGCCTATTATCATCTTGTCTTTCTACACCACATGATGATTCACCTTTATTGGCATTGAAGCCACCTCTGGTGGTATTAAACCCACCTCATCTCCTTATTGGAGCCGATCCACCTCTTTTTAGACCAATAAATGTCCTAAAATTCTATCTATTTTATTTTTCTTCTGCCTTCAAAGCTAATTGATAAGCCTCCTCCATGTTAAGTATTTTATGCATGCTTAACTTATCTTGAATAGAAAATTTTAAACCATTTACATACCTTGCAGCCATCTACTCTTTTGTTTCATCATGTTCCACTTGTCTATAAAGTTTATAAAATTCATCCGTATACTCTTGTATATTGTGATCTTTTTGCCTCAAATTTTGAAATCTTCTATATAAGGTTTATGCATAATCCATAGGAACAATTTTCTCCCTCGTATTCTTCTCCATATTTTTCTATGAATTAATCTTCTCTTTACCTTTTCTCTATCTCTCTTTCTGTAGGTGATCCCACCAAATCATTGCATGACCTTTCAATTTTGTGCATGCAAATTTTAACTTCTTCTCTTCTCCCATAGTCTTCCACTTGAAGAAATTCTCCATGCTATTCATCCAATATATCAACTCATATGGTTTTAAACTGTGTCTATAATCTATAACATCAACCTTGATTCCTTCATTTCTTCCTTTAAAAGCTCAAACCATCCTCTCTTTCATCAATGGTGGCCACTTTTGTTATTGTTCTTCTTGCTAAACTTTTTCATCATGATCTGTGTCTTCCTCATCACCACCTTGTCTTCTTTGTTGATTGGTGATAACCTCTATTAATTATTTAACTTACCTCTGTAGCTCTTGAATAGTTCAGTTCATTTTTAAGAAAACCTCCTTGTCCTCTCATCATTCTTTACTCCTCCAAAATTTGAACTTGCTCTAATACTAGATAATGAACCCGAAAACTATCAAGAACAAGAAAATTATCAATAGGCCAAGATCTTGAAATAATACTCAAAATTGATTCATATTGATTGCTTGAAATAATTACAAACTCAAACCATGCTTAAATAAGCCTCAACTCAGAATTTAGAGTTGATATGCAAAAAATTGAAAAATCTAAAAAAATTTAAAAAAATGTATATTTTTAGCAACCACTATTTATAGTAAGTTTCGCATACAAGTGCATGTGGCTCTAAAAAAATTTTGAAATAACTTAAATACTAAAATTAGCTTATAGAATTAAATTCAACTAAAGTTAACTTCCGGTTCTAAAAATATACAATCTCTAAAAATAGAAAATTCTCAAAAAAATTATTAAATGTTAATTTTGGACCTTCAGATGATCACGTTTGGCCTCCAAAAAATATTGAAATCAAATCTAAGAAGATAGAGCAGCTTAGAGCATAATCAAACTTTTTGATATGGTCGTTTTGGCATGTAAAAGAGCTCAAACGGAATTATAAGTCAAAAGTTATGGCCTCCGGAAGGTTGGCCTATTTTTTCTACATCACATATATTTCATATTTCAATTTTTTTATATATCACTGTATATATATCTAAGTATATCTAACTAGAAGTTATGACAATACAAATCTTAATATAATTTTTTATCAATTACATTTTGATTTTTTTTTAATATTTTTTTCTTAATTTATATACTTATCAATTTTGGATCGATAAATTTATTTTTAATATTTTTTAATTTGAATCATTTTATTATTTCATTATTATTTTTTTTATTTCAACCTTGAGAAAAGGCATTTGTGATATGAGAATGCGCATCATTGATTGACAAAATTATTTTGGTAAATATTTTGGTTCTTACAGTCTTTAATCTAGACTTTTTCAATTTGATAGAATTCCTTACATTGAAATTCTCTCTTCTCTACTTATTGCTGAGTATTCCAATGTCACTTGTGGAATCAGTTTTTTGGGTGGCCACGGCATGCTATGTAATAGGATTTACTCTTGGCATGACCATATAGGCCTATTTGACAACTTTATCACATTTTTTTCTTTATTTTGGATGATATGTTTGAGAGGCATAACATTGACCCCAAAAGATACTCGTATCATATCTAAAATATATTCACACACTTATTTTACACTTTCTTCATTCACTCATTAACTCAATTTTGTTTTCCCTTATTAATGTTGAGAATGATCTTCATCTTGAAAAGCTATTGGGAAGCATTAGGCTATAATATCAAAAGAAAAGCTCCCAAAACAAGGAGAGACACACCAAAAAAAAATATATGTAAGAATGTTTTGTCCCTATTAGAATATGTGTATTTTCCCAGTGCAAACTTCAAGAGCAAAAGATCAAGAATACATAGTGCCAGTGTTCATACTCTTACATTGATAAATATGACTTATTTTTTGTAAGAAAGATTTATTACCCATGGTGATGATTATGGGTAGACATGATAAAACCATCTTCAAATTTAACATTGTACAAATATTTCAAGCTATTACCTCGCAAGGACTTGGCATTTCGTACCATGTTCATCTTTAAAATCATATATGAACGAACAAAATAAGATTTTATCATTGTAAAAATAATTCCAAGATACTTAAATTTGAATAAATACATGAATGTATTTAAGTTTTATAAATGTAAAATACAATCGAGTTTTCAAAGACCGTGAAAGAGAAAAAAATTAATTTTTAAAAAGATTAAATTAAATTTTATATTTATTGTATGATATTTTCTTCTTTAAAGATAAAGTGTCTTATCATTTTAAGGATAATATTAAACGAAAAACCGTTATAATTTTTTTCCCTTAACGAACAGGGAGTCGAAGTGTAATTTAACTATATATTGATCTCGGTACTTACCATACCGGGGAACGCCCGTTGGACTCCTTCGATTGATCCGAAGTAAAAATGCTCTTCAAATTCATCTTCGTTGGCTAGGGTCCTTAGAGTGACTGTCAAATCCCTTGTCATGCAAATTGTTGGGCACATTTCATCTGGTATTTCAGAAGTGGTTGCATTGGGAGCCATCCTGCGTAGCAACAAAGAGGACTAATTTCTGTTACCAAATATGAAATTGGCACAGAATGATATCAAAAGAATAAATGTTTTCAATATTTTTTAATTTAAATTCAGTGAAAGGTTTACCTGAAGTAACTCATTGCACTGTTAATTTACGACCATTGCAGTCACCACCAGAAGAAAGAGCTGAGCAATATCGGTTCCTTTCCATCTGTTGGCACTTGAAATTATATTTATTGGGGTTATCGAATCCTTGTATTGGAGAGCAAATATGCCTTGAACAGCTTGAGGAACAATTGGCCGCCAATTCTGTTAATGCCATCCAAATTCCGTTTATTTAAGAAAACCAATACATGGAATGAATTAAATCCACACAGCTAAACCAGAAGATAAAAATCATAAACTATGCAACACAAAGAAAGCCCGAGGTCAAACCGGCAATGAAATGAACAGACTACGATACGACGGGCTTCATATTTTTGATATGTCCAAAAACATTTTCCTTCAATCAACAAAGAAAACTAACAACATAGATCCTATAAATGAATTAGCTATAGAGCTCCATAATGAATCGGTTATAACATTTGTTGAATGTTTTGCAACAGAATAGCAAGCTATGTGAGTTTGATTATGGGAAAACCTATGATTAAGTTTAGGTGATCTTAATGAGGATTATTTATCTAGATGTAATGAATGTGTTAAGTGAACTATTCATGTCTTTTGAGAAATTTATTCTTATAAATCATTACTTTTAAAATATAGGTCAATATAAATTGACTCCAAACTACATATAAACAGCAAAAGACCAAAGCTAGGAAACAAAGGGATATGGTGGTTTCAGAAAGAAAATTGAATTAAGTACCACATCTGGCTTCATGAAGCCTCACAATCTCAGCTGCCATAAGCATGACCTGCTCTTCCTTTCTTTTAATAAAGGCCTGAAGATCTAGAGCCACTGCAAATCCATGAAAGAGCAGGACGAACCATACAACTCCACACAGAATACCCATGCTGGAATGGAGGGATATCTCAAACCCTAGGATCTGTGCTGCACTACATACATGCCATGGATCAGTGTTATATATATACTTATTAATATTTCATTCTGTATGATTTGTGCAATTATAAATCACCACAGTCCTAATCTTTAACTCATATGAAAATAAGGATGAGTCAGCATTACAACTCATAGATTCGAGATTGCTAAGTCTCGCCAGCAAAGTCAGGCTTATTGGATAATATATTTTGCTCACGTCGACTTTCAGGATGGGGAAAATGATAAGATCGCACAGCCTAACCAAGATAACAAATGAATCATTGACTTAAACATGGTATGTTCCCTATTTCTAAGGAGAGCTCTTGGCCATTGATTTATTGCATCTTGTTGCTTGCTATCCCAACTATGGTTCTCTTGATTTTTTAAAGAGTAGAATACACGACGAGTAATTGGAGATTTTGTGAGAGTGGGTGAGTTAATTTTGTATAAGAACATTGACTCGCTAAACCAATTGTGCAATTTGCAAGAACATTGACTTAAAAAACTAATTGTGCAAGTTGCGTAATATTAAACATTTTAATAAATGAAGTACTTTTAATTAAGTATTAGAATACATTTACAATCCCTATTACTTAATATTGTATTATTAGTTTTTTTTTTAAATTAATAGAAAAGTGCTTTTCAATTTAAAAAAATTAATATCAATAATAAATATATGAAGTTAGAGAGGGATATGTTGAATATGATGTTGTAAAAGGTTTAATATATAAAATTAAAGATGGAAATATATAATTAAAGGTAGATAATCAAAACTCAAAAATTCAGAGACAATCAAATATTAATGTTGGGATCACCTTTAGTATTCTTGAGAGGGGTCAGGGCTGGACTATTGATCCTATTCATGCATCAAAAAATAAAAATTATAGGTTTTCATTTTGTGCACCTATTCTCATTATTTCAATGTGTCCCTCTTGTTTCATGAGTTGTAACCTATAATATCTGAAATAGAGAAGAAAAGTTTTAAGGGGATTTGTTGTAGTTAATGACTAGTATATAACTAATTAGCCATCAAATTGTCACACCACATAAAGATAATTAACTCTATCAATAAATAGAAATTGCAAAACATGAATAACTTTGAAATAAGGGCTCTAATAGTGCTCTAAAATAGGATTTTAGCTCAAACAATGGCACATGATTTAATGATTGCTTGATAGCTATTAGATGACAAAATGAGCAACCTTGCTTGTCTATATATAGTAGAATGAATTCAAAATTAGGTCTTATTAATGTGCAAGTCAACTTTCAATAGCTAAACGTGAAAAAGACAAGAAAGGGAGAATGATTGCACCCTGACTTGGTGATGGGACAGAACATGACCAAGACCACTAAAGGCATCCCTATAACAAGACCAATTAAGCTCATAAACAAAGGGGAATATTCCCAAGGATTTAAGTGGGAGGGAAAAGGCATTGAAATTCCACAAAATAGATTGATAAGGTTGAATTTACTCCAAAATTAATGGTATATAAATAAACATTCATAAAAATCAATAAATAATGCCAAGGTGCCATTTTTAGGTGTTTACATTTTAACACAGGAGGGGAGGGGAGCACTTTGTATAGCATGTTTTGAATATGCGTAATCATAATATTATAAATATCACCCCCTAATCTTTGGATTTATGACCCCTCCGTTTCTTAGGACCCCCTTTTGCACTAATACCCCTATTTTTACCAAATTAAATAAGTACACAAGTTGTAAATATAAATTATCCATATGTGCACTCACTCGGTATTTATCATGTTAGAAGGGTGACCTCCTATGCATTTCAACCCATTTTGATGTGTGATTTTAGCCACAAAATAAGTGGTGTAGGTGTTCACTTCTAAACACACTTCGATATGTGCACTTAGCCACAAGAAAAGTGGTGTAGGTGTGCACTTCAAAGTGGAACATAATATTGTTATTAAAATTGATACTCTTGATCTTTATTTTTAGAACAAAAAATGATAAGTCTTAGAACCTGTAATATAATTTTTATGCATAGACATGGATTAATCAGGGAATAATAAACATGTTGAAAGTGAAATAAAATGTCTTCTTTTACCTCAGTATGAAACGTAGATTCTATATGTTTGTCATTTCATTGAAGAAGAGGAAGGTTGGATTAAGATCAGAACCTTATATGTTGCTTGGCCCCAATAACCAAATCAATATTAGAATACTAGGTATTGAACCTTAGGAAATGAAGTTGAAACATTGTAGGTATTTAGTGACATGTCTTTGATTCCTTAATTTTGAATATGTTGAGTCTGTTTATCATCAATATGCAATATAAGTCCCCATGGGTTTAACATACTATCAAGGGAAACATGAAAATTACAAACTTATTGTATGATATATATGCCTCATTTTGAGATGTGACGTCAATATATATTAGGATTATGATTAGGATAGAACCTTTGTTGAATGTTTTACAAATGGGGTAATAATCTATGTGGGCTTTATTATGGGAAAATTTATGGTTAAGTATGATTTAGCTCGAGTGGTGACCTTTCATTCCAATACTTTAACACTATGATCGTCACCTACATGCAATCAATGTCAAGTAGACAATTCAAAGTTGTGAGAGATGGGTTCTTGTGAACCACTACTCATGAAATATGGTTCTATGTAGATTGTCTTTAAAATGAATATTAACATAAATTATATATCATAAAAACTTATTCATAAACTAACTAACACAATTATCATGTTTAAGTATAGAATATTAATTTAATTGGTCATTCCAAATCATTCGTGTAATCATATTTAAAGTTTACATTATTTCTAATTTCCTTTCACTATGTAAATTTGTTTAAAAAAATAGAGTATACAATTCATAATAAAGTGACTAACCATAACAATTGAATAATTATTTCTTGTGTAGGAGGGATTGAGGGGATGAATTGAATGGATACCTTATTCACCAATGGTGCTTCTCTACTCTCATTCTCTTAATGATACAAGAATCAGACTAGAAATAAAATATCTCTTTATTGGTATTCAGTTATAGATATTACACACGCATCTCATACTCTACCCATCTCCTCACTATGAATAAGAAACACTTAGTCCAAGGATTGTGTAACAATGAACATACACCTCTAAACAAGCATCTATCTCTACACCTATACCCTTTAATATTTTAAAATTTCCTCCTCAACTCTCCTCTATTCTAGAGTTATATGGTCCTCCACTTACTTTTCTTTATCTCTCTTTCTTGTATGGTGGATATTACTCTTTCTTGTCCCTTCTAAAATTGACTTTGAATATTTTGTGGCTGACATTGACATCTTACCACACCACTTGAGCTCCATTTGCTTTGGAAATAAGTACACACATCATGTTTGATATATTTGGGTGGTTAATCTATGCTTCTATTCCATGCAAGTAAAATTGTTAGTGTCTACAGATAGCTAGTTTTGAAACCACCATAAAAGTTGTGATTTTAAAACTATCATCTACTTAAAGTAGTGGTTTTGTCATGCTTCCCTCATAATTTTAATCTAACCCATGGAATATAACCAAAACCAACCTCCATGTATTTATTTTCCATGTGGGACTATGGTTTATGTTCTTCGGGTTGATGTCAATGATCTTTTTCCACATGTGTAATTTATCACAAGAATGACAAGTTATATAACATAACACAAATTTACAAAACTATGTAAAAGAAACCAATCCAAATTTTTTGATGACACAAGATAGATTGTGAACTCAAATTCTCAGACATCAGACACCTAGGGTAAATGAAATTTTCCATGAGATCCTACTCATGAAACCTTTACAAGTTATTCAATAGTTCTTCCATGTTTGGAAAATTCAAATGCACTCATCCAAGGTGTGTCCTTATCTACCCTATTTTTCAACTTCAATAGTTATTCTCACTACTCTCTTCCTCTTGTATTTATTCTAATATGTGAATCCATTATGGCTTTAATTTTATCATCTCCCTTTTATGGTAACTTATTCCTCTAATCTATATTTGAAGAATCTAAACTTAATACTTTCTCACTACTTTGTCTCTAAAAATTTAGGTAAAAATATGATACATTGAAGATAGGTGAAATTTCCACTTCATCCAATAACTTGATTTCATAATCATTTGCTAAGAACCTTCTCATAATTTTATAACGTCATATTTTATTCCATTCGATCTTATTATACTCATATTTCAAGGAAACTTCTACTCATGAAAATGTGCCATTACTAATTCCCCAACTTCAAAATCATGTTATTTTTTTCTTTGATAAATGTGCTTCTTATATTTCATATTATTCTCTGTCAATCATTTACTAACCTCCATATGAACATCATGCATAGCTACAACACATTCTTATAATTTAGTACTCTCATTCTCATTTATGATGTGTTTATGAATTCACACACTCCTATAGAGATGAAACCATAGATAGTTTGGAATGGACTCACAATTTTACTTCTATTTATTGAATTATTGTATGCAAATTTAGATTTTTCTAATGTCAAATCTCACTATTTGAGTTGGTACCCAACAAACATCTTTGCAAATCACCAAGACTGTGATTTATCACCTATGTTTATTTATCTAAGGATGTTAGGTTGAACTGAAATCCAATCTTGTTCCTAGTTTCCTCTATATCATCCTCCAAAAATTCCCAACAACTCAATTATCCTTGTAGATACAATGCTCCTTAAAAAGCCATGCAATCTCATAATTTATTAAAAAATAAACTTACAACACTCATAGCATCACTAGTATTCTCAAACTCTATAAAGTGTTTCATTTTTTTAAATCTATGCATTGGAAAAATATATAGTTATTACCTCTTTGATATCTTGGTACAACAAAAAAAAATCCATGCTCAACACTTCTCATAGTCTATCCAAAATTGGTAATGGATGATACAACCTGAAATTTTGAAAATTTCCCTTAGCATGTTGGAAAATCCTACACCTTTGCACAAGCACTTTAATGTCCATGTTCATCTTTCACTAATAGTAACACTCACTTAGTTTTGCCAACATTTTATCCACACCAAGTTGACTAGTTAGGCATTCACTATGTTTTTCCTTAAATAATTTATCCCTCATGGAACCTTGAGGTATGCATAATTTTTAACATTTGAACAACAATCCATCTTGTATCAAATACTCTAGCCATGGTGTTCCATGATTGTTAGATTTGTGCATGCTTCTCATGCATCTAAAAAATCCAAACCCTCCTCATATATAACTCTTTCATTGGGTCAAACCCAATGACTTATACTCTTAGCTCATTCACTACAAGATGTCTTCTACTAAATGTATTTGAAACCTTATTGAATTTCCCAATTATATGTTTTTTTTGAATAAATTCAACCCGTTTCTTGTGATTTTGGTTTACTTACCTTGGTTGTTTATGAGTTGTATTTTTTGATGATTTATGCACAAAATGAATTCATTGGGAAAAAAATAATGCCTCCACTTCTTAGTAGCTTGTACCATTGCATAAAATTCTTAATCCTAGCCTGTATACTTCTTCTTGGATTCATTTATGTCCTCACTATATAGTATTCAATGGGCCTAGATTATTGTCTCAATACAGCTCCTATTTATTACCGACTTGGATCATAATCAACCTAAACCCCTTTAATCAAATCTGACAAAAGTAGTAGTGGTTGTTTCATTATCTTTTTCTTCAAAAACTAAAAGTTGTCCTCTATAAGAATATGTAAAGATATATCTCACATACAAATTTTATCATTCACTAATAATAAGTAAACTATGACCCATATATGAATTCAATAAAAAATCTATTCATTCTCATTAATCATTGACATATAATGTAAAATAATCATGCACATGACCTCCATCAACAAT